>JANHFX010021328.1:0-129230 GCA_027560015.1 Chloroceryle amazona | reverse complement strand
GGTGGCGGTCCCTGTGGAGCCCCGGCCGTATCCTGCGGCTTGGCCAAGTCAGTCACCGCAAATACGCGGGTCCTTTTTTCTTACTGGCAATGGACGTGCGGTGCTGTTGTGTCTAGACTGTGCAAGAGGCTGAAATCCTCGTCCTCTCCCAGTTCCTCACTGGAGAGGCTGGGAGAGCACGGGCAGGGAGTTGCTGTGGAGTTGCTGCTCTCAGGCCGTCAAGCAAGAACAAAGGCATGGTCATAGATGAGCATAGAATCGTTTTAGTTGAAGAGACTTTTAAGATCATCAAGTCCAAACGTTAACCTGGCACTGCCAGGTCACCACTAAACCATGGCCCTCAGCATCTACACATCTGTTAAATCCCTTCAGAGGTGTTGACTCCACCACTGCCCTGGGCAGCTTGTTCAAGGGCTTGGCAACACTTTCAGTGAGGAAATTTTTCTTAATATCCAACCTAAACCTCCCCTGGTGCAACTTGAGGCCATTTCCTCTTGTCCTATCACTTGTTACTTGGGAGAGAGCCTACCTGGCTCCAGCCTCCTTTCAGGGAGTTGTGGAGAGTGAGAAGGTCTCCCCTGAGCCTCCTCTTCTCCAGGCTCAACAGCCCCAGGTCCATCAGCCACTCTGTATAAGACATGTGCTCTTGACCCTCCACCAGCTTCATTGCCCTTCGGACACTGTCCTGCACCTCGATGTTTTTGTCTGAACAATGAGTTCACCCAGCTGTGCTGTAAAGTGTTACCCTAATGCTGCTGAGTCTTAATCTGAAACTTTGTTTTTCTTCTTTAACTGTTCTGGCTTGCTGTTCACCATGGCTTTCTAATTGTCATCAATGGCCACGTGAACCTCTCCTGAAGTCAAACTGGCATCAGCGGATTTCCGCTGTGATCATTGTTCACATGCTCCAAAGGAAAAAAAAAAAAGATGTAGTTAATTACATAATACAAATAATATACATAATATAAATATACTGCTTACCTGCATGCTTATATATCAAGTTTGGGAATGCTCTTCATTAATTTCTGTGTGCTGTCTTAAATTTACAGAAGAGGATTGTTACAGATGGACATGAACTGATGCTTTGCGGTGCCTTACGGGTTCCGTCAGCAAGTGGTTCAGCAGACAGTGCAGTAATGGCACTTTATGATGCTTTTGAGTTTTATGTGATTAAATCATTTTTACTGCTTGATGTTAGAGTCCAGTAGCAGCAAAAAGCCTTGTTCTTGATGTGAAGTGCTTTTTGTTCTGTTTTTTTTGGCCTGTTTGATGACGATATGTGCTTTTTCTAGGGGCTGGCAAGGTTTGATTGCATATGGATGTCATTCACTTGTGCTGATAGTTGATGCCAATACCGCTCAGACTTTACAGGTTTTGGAAAGACACAAAGCTAGTGTTGTCAAGGTGAGATGTACATGTTTTAAGGTATATTACTTGGTTCTGGGGTATATAGTATTCTTCCAAATCATTGTAAATACTTGACAATATATTACACTTAATTTTCACATAAAATCCACTGTAAAATAACTGTGTTTTACAAGATCTCTTTTATGGCTAAATCAAACCATACATGCTGAAATTTGAGCTTCTATATATTCTATACCTCCTTTAAAGGAGGTGTAAAAGATATAGAAACACTTCTGTCTGTGCTCTGTAACACTACCAGATGTTTCTAAGAACGTGCTTAACATGCCAGAATTTTAAGTGAAGGTTACAGAATATCAGATGAATCCCTTTGTTGATGCCCTTGCTGATCTTTCCCATTGTGGTGGTAACCAGGGCACCATTCGAGTAGAAAGTTACTTTTAAGTTTTTACCTCTGTTCTTACTTATACAGACAAAACCAAACATTTATTTTAGCAATAAGAAGTGGCTACAATTTAAGCTTAAGTGTAGTGTCCCCATACTTCCCTTTGAAGGTCCTTGACTTAATTGCAGATCATTTGACTTTGAGTAGAGTGTGGAACACCATTTATTTCTTTGATCCTGCGTCATTTCTTTGATACATCATTCCTTTGTCTGTGGAGAATGACAGATTCAGTCAGGGTTTAGAGGAGTGTGTGGCTGGCAGATGTAATGCTTGATAGTCCTTAGCCCAAATGCTGTATTAGAAGGCAGTCAGGAATTTATGAAGTAAAAAAGATTTTTGGAGAGGGGGATTTTGGTGTTTATTTGTAGTAAAAGTTTGATTGTGCCTTCTGGAAATTGCACACTATTTTTTCATATGTGTAATTTTCTTTAAATAAACCATCAGCCATAGACCACTGGGGTATTTTAAAATTAAACAGTGTTATTTTGTCTTTGGTTTGATCATTTACTGACTTCTGAAGTTTCACATTCTGGTGATGTCTTTCTGCATGCTAAAGAGCTTCAGTTTTTTGATGAGTGGTTTTGAAATGCCAGTATATTTAGTAGTTACACAGCTGGTGGTGTTTGTGTCCTTATATAGTATAATATTTCTATGCTAAAGAATCCAATTGAGTGCAATTTTTATAATAAAAAATAAACTATTCAAATCTTCAGTGAAAATATTGGGTAGGGCAAAGCTGATCCAGATCCATGGAAGATCTTGACTAAGAGTCATATAGAGAACGACGTTGTAGCTTTGAAAAACAGTTCTAAAGTTTAGCAGTTAGCTTTACTTGATTAGAGGGACTTTTGAAACTCACTGGCAAAAAGGGAGGTAGATGGGTTAGGTTTCAAAATAGACAGATACTTGATGTTGTCGCACACAGATTTGTGTGCTGTGACATGTTTAAAAATAGTGCTAAAATGTCAGAAATGACTGAAAACTGATTTCTTTGAGCACGTTTGTAAGCTTGTCTGAATCTTTCACTGAATTTTGAGGCTTGTCAGGGTTGCCCAAACATGGCTGACAGCCTAGAGCTTGTGCCACTGATATCAATAATATCAGTGGTGGCAAACGTGAGGCAATTTACCTGACTTACTGTAAATAAGGAGAGGTTATTTCTCAGTTACCTCAGCAAAGGTGTGTACACAACAGCAACCATGAAGTAAGTGATTCTCTATGAATCAATACCTTTGCTTTCCTTTTACAACTTGTTGGGGTAAGGGTACCCTTAGTCTCAGTTGTCCTCAGGCTACGCTTTAAAAGGAACAAATCCATTCCCATGTCTTTAATTCTGAAGAAAAATAGGAAAATTAAGTGGTAGGGAAATAGCAGCTATAAAGATGACTCTGCTTTAAAATTTCCACTTGGCTAAGATAATAACTGGTAGCAAAATTAGGTTTTGTTCCATATAGTGATAGAATTTTAATGTGTTTCTCGTCTGTTCGCTAGTTTTGAAAAGTAACATTATTTCAGTAGGAAGCCAAATGCTGAAGTCCAAATAGTTTTTATTTGATAGATAACTTTCAAAAACACTATCGAGTGCTTTATTAACAGACATAGACTGTAAGAAAATGACTAATTTATGAGGAGGAGGAATGAAGAGCAACTCTGTTCTGCTTTAAGAAGCAGACATTAAGTGAGAAATTATTCTCAGGCCATGATCATTGCAGATGCCTTTACGTGCATTTGTAAGAAATTTTCTTCAATTCCTAACTGACTATGTTTGTTTGTTTGTTTGTAAATGCTAAGAGTGTAAATAAGCTGGAGGGGAGCTCTTAAGAAGTCTGCTCTGTGTGTCTGACAAACTCTTCATAGTAGTGATTCACAGCAGCAAACTCACTCTACAGGGGATCTTCTCCCCCAAATCCCATGTTTCAGATTTGAAAAATTTCAAAACACGCCACTATCTGCAATAAGAAAGCAGAGAGAAAAGAGATTGTTTTGTAATAATTTTCAATCCATTTAACTATTTTTATTTAAATACTTGCTGGCCTTTGGCTGTTGTAACTGTGTCTGGAATAGGTAATGATTTCAGCGAAGATGGATCCATATAGTTGTCCCTATGTCTCTATGTTCCTGGGATACTGATAACTTTGTATGGAGTGGGTGATATCTGGGTTGGGGTTTTTTTTGTACCTTTACAAGGAGTACTTGAAAGGGTACTTTTACAGAAGAAAAATGTAATGACAGGAAGAATATTTTGTTTGAGGATTGAAATTTCATTTGAGCCTGTTCTAATATGTTAATAAACAGTGATAATAAGGTTCTTTAACTCAGGCAGAAGAGACTGAGAAAATTAAGAAACCTTCACCTCTGGTTCCTGTTTTTCTGACCAGTTTTTGTTGTATTTTCCTGTTTCTGTTACATTTTGAAGTCAAGGTAGAGAGGCATTGACCAGTGACCCTCTTTTAGCAGAGGGATCAGGTCATGTGTGGGGACTTGGGTGGAACAGTGTGACTACAATGAGACAAGTGTTTATGGTGCTTGAGCTCTGAGCGAGACTGATCTCGTTAAAGATCTCCTTTTTATTCAGAACTTTGTGACAGCTTCTCCCTTGGGAAATGATGCTTTCCAGACTTGGAATTTGCTTTGAAATAATACATATTTAACTGAGGAATTAACAGCTTTGCAGGTTTCTAGAATGACTTTTTTAATAATTACACAGCTACGCGCAGATGTCCTCATGGGTAATATTTTTTGAACAGCAGGGAAGCGGGAATTGCAACACTGAAATTTGCAGGTAGTGGAGAGTCTGCCAAGAATTCTTTGTTACTCTGATAGAAGCAGGCTTTGGGTTTATAGGTAGTGCTCTGAAGATTGCTTGCTGTGCACGTGTAATGTTTAATTTATTCAGCTAGGTTTTTGAGATGCATCCTGGTCGCACCTATGAGGTGGGTAGCGTGAAGGTGGCTACAGTCCTGTGAATGCTGTTATAAATCTAATTCCTGTTGCAAAGTTAGTGATGCCTGATGATAATTCTGTGTCTGCTTTTTTAGTGTCTTGCTTTCAAAATCTGCAAAAAATGTTGCATTCGGCCTCATTCTTTCTCTGTCAGGTACTGTGACGGGATGTTGGTAGCTAACTACAGTGTCATCTTTGTAATGGGTAAATTCCTATTAGCTTAGCCTTAAGGTTCCTTTATCTTGTTAGTATCTTCAGTCTCTCTTAGGGGCAGAAGTTCACCTTCAAAACAGATTGCAAAACAAATCCATGTGGAATAGATAAGGAAGGAGTCAGTGTTACCTCTTTATAACCTCCAGAGATTTGTAGACAGAATATTTCACATTTCAAGGTGTAGTGTTCATAAGCAGCTTGAAATCCCAAATCAGAAAGTGGTATGTGGAAATCAGTGGTGGCAACGTGCTGGAAAGTATGAACATTATAGGAAATGTTAGTAATAACTTGATGTGAGACAACATATAGATGAAAGACTTGACCTTCCTTCCTCCCTAATACCCCAATATACTTTTATTTCACTGATTAGGAAAATGATATATTTTAGTAGGTATATAAAAGTTGGATGGTAAATTTTCAACTTTCATTTCTTTGGAAATCAGTAATTACAGCCTTGGAGACACCCACAAAACCTTAAACATTGCCATTTAGTTTCTTCTAAATATTGGAGTGATTTTTTTATATAAATAGCATATGTTTATAGATTGTTGTAGTTACCTTCAGGAACAAGGGTTGCTGATTTATGTAATTTGAAAATATCAACCATGTGGTCATGCAGCACAGTTGCAATATACCTTAAATTTACACAACTGGTGGTAGCTTCAAGGTGTGCCTACACATATGCTATTAGTGTTAACCATCACGATGCTTTTTTGTTGAGTTATTATTTGTTATCGATCTGAAAAATATGGAATACGGTGTCTTATGATTGCCTCCTTTCACCAATTTTCACCTGTATCTTCAGGTTAAATGGGCTAAAGAAAATTACCATCACAATATTGGCTCTCCATATTCTTTACGTTTAGCTTCTGCTGATGTTACTGGAAAAATAATTGTATGGGATGTGGCGACAGGAACAGCTCGTTGTGAAATACAGGAACATACGAAACCAATTCAAGGTAATTACAATGCATGATGTTTGTATGAAAGTTACTTTATGGAGCATCATCATGAATCCATCACCAAGGTTTTGCAAACTACAGTCAGTTCGGCCATTGAATTTTATCATTGGGGTTATTCACCTTTGCTCATTTTCTGCATAAGCCTTAAGACTTGCTGCCTACCAGAGAGATGCCATGAGATTGAGTTCATTATGGTAATGATTTCCAACATCTTCTGACAGAAAGTTACAATCTATTTTTCTTAATGGGACTAATTAAAATAATAATACTTAACAGTGTCAGGTATTTCTTCCTGCTTTTGCATTGGTGGTGCAGTGCAGCTGACGTTGCACCTGAATGTTGATGCCATCGAAAGTATTACATTGCTGTAAGTTAAGGGTTTTGAATAAGTGTCTTTTTCCGTGCTGCTTTTTGTGCTCATCTGTCAGGAAGGTGTCATCCATCAAATGCTCCCTTTTATTAGTTAGCTTCATCAATGAAAAAGTTTAAGGTAGTGGTTAGAAGTCAGAAAAAGGAATCAAAAGATCGAGACTTCATTCCTTGTTTTATCACATGCTCAATATTATCACTATTGCTTTAATCGGTGCAGTTTGTAGCTGGTAATACTCTCCTACTATTGTCAAACTTGATCTTCTTGTATTCTTGATTGTGTGTGACAATCGGTCTCATTTTAATCTTCAATTTAAGACTCTCCACTGAAAATGTATTTGAAGTGGTGAAGATATTTGCTACCATCCAAAATATTAATTGGGATGGTGTGTGGCTCCATTCTTTGTGACTCTTTAGTGGTTCTGTACAATAAGATAGGAATTCACTGGCTTCAGCCAGTGATCTGACTTCATCAGATAGGTGGTGGGAATATCTGTAGACATGTGTAACCCAGTTTATTGCTGCTTTTTAAAAATATAAATTCAGGCCATTAAATGAACTTACTGTTTAGAATTGTGAAACAAGAAGCGTTGTGTTACTAACAAGTCGTTATTCATTCCTTTAAAGATGTATGATAGAAGAGCAGTTTTAAAATAGAATAAACTATTTTTGAAAATTAATTTCACTCTTCCTTCTGCCCTTTGACAGACATGCAGTGGTTGTGGAATCAAGATGCTTCTAGAGATTTACTGCTTGCAGTTCATCCACCTAACTATATTGTGCTGTGGAATGCAGACACGGGCACCAAACTTTGGAAGAAAAGTTATGCTGAAAATATCTTGTCTTTTTCATTTGACCCCTTTGATCCATCACACTTGGCTTGTAAGTTTGTATGTATGAAGTAGTGTGACCTGAATATATGTGAGCAGGAAAAATGTTAAGCTAGAATGTTAATAATGCTATTAAAAGTAATGGATTAGGGACAATAAGGTCATAAAAGTCAAGAAGTCTCACAACAAAGACAAGGGAGTCTTTGGCAATTGTGGAATCTTCTAGAAAAAATGCTATTGTGTGAGGGAAAGAGAGAAGTAGGTATGAATAGAGAAGTGAGAGCTCGGAAGCTAGAGGAAGCCAAGTGTAGAAAGCCCTGTTAAACTGGCATTAAAAGCTACAGAAGGATGGATGCTGAGGGAGAATCCAGTGACAAGAGTAGGCCAGGAATAAATGTCATTTTTTGACAGAAAGGATTTTGATTTTTTTTTTTTTAAAGAAATACAGTGTAAGCATCAATTTCAGAATCAGTTCAGATGTCAAGGAAAGTGTATGCAGATTTATACATATTTTAGTCAAAAGAAACTAAGAGAACTGAATTATCATTTTATTCTTTAATTCAGATTCATCACTCCCAATCTGTAATGAGACTGCACTTTTTGAGGCATGTATTTCTACTGCTTATCTGCCATGCCATTCAGCCTTCTACAAACATGTAGTAAAATCTTAGCTACAGCTTAGCTGAATCTTTATTCTACAACATAAATAACATGAGTTAATGATTCTTTGAGCCATGCTCTGCGTGAGAGCAGAAAATGGTGATATAGCCAATGTGCACAGCCTTGCCCTCTATTGACATTGTGAAGCTTACAGAAAAATAGTTGATGAGAGGGAATAACTTCTGAACAACCCAAAGATTTCTACCAGTAATCCCCACAGTATTTTTTTGTATAGCATTAATTTTGAAAGATTGAGTTTTGTGGATATTAATTGATTATATTGGACCATCTGTTGCTCTTTCAGTAGAAGATGCCAGTTGTCTAGAATGATGAGTTTTCTACGTAGTACAGTGTTATTAAAGTTACTAGCATTTCTCCCCACCAGGATTTCATTAAAATGGAACGCCACAATAAAATTGCAGATTGTATTTTGCTATAATAAAACTTGTTTTTCTTGGTACAGTGCTCACCAGTGAAGGAATAGTGTTCATCTCTGACTTCTCTCCTTCCAAAGCTCCTGCCAGCTCAGGGAAAAAAGTTTACATCTCTAGTCCCCACTCCAGTCCATCTCACAACAAGCTGGCTGCTGCTACGGGGGCCAAAAAGGCCCTTGATAAAGTAAAAATCTTAATCAGTAATGAAAAACCAAGGTAGGTTGCAAATATTTCTTCTTAGATATTGTTTTGTGTACCTATTTATTTTACAGATACGATTAGCTTAAAGCCTATAAGGTAATTAGTTTAAAAAAAGAAAATTCATTGCATTAGGCAGGTAGATGGATGCTCTGTATGAGGATGTTAGTTAAGAATGTAACATCGACAGACATTCTTCCAGTTCTGTTCATAAAACCAGCCATAGCAGCCCAGCATGTTTCATGTAAGCTAATGACATCGTGTTCTCCCTTTGCTAACAGATTTTCACGCAGGTGTAAATTCAGAGCCATCTTTCTTAGGGGGTAAAAACAAAAGATGAAAATGGGCTAACGAAATTCATATCAATTGTGGAATGAGAAGGGACATAGAGAATAAGAGTTTATAATTACTGATACTTGAGAAGAGTTGTCATTCTGGTGTTGTACATGATACTGCAGTAGGGGATGTTTTTTAAGTTGATAACATATAAATTTAGAATTTACACACACCTGTTTTGTACTTTCAAACCTTATAAAACTGCAGTTGCATTTTGAGATGTTTTTTTGATTTGTTTTTAGAAATTCTCTAGGACACTTTCTTGTGTGGTGTAATTCTTTTTTTTCCTTTTGTAGTTTCTAGTTGAGTAATAAAAATATTTCTTAAACCTCTAGTGAATGTGAGAACAAACTAATCAGACAGTATTTTAAGTTAGCATTCAACACCAAAATTTAGTGCAGCTGTCAATTTGATATTCTATTTTAATAAGGTGTTTGAATTGCAGACTGGGGATAAGAGTTGATACCTCCTCTGGTAATCATTTAAGAAATTGTGATTTTTATATGAAGTTAATGGGTGTGAGCTTGTAATTTTGTGTTCTATAATGCCTGATTTGTGCTGCATGGGCCAGAATACCTGATTTGCAAACACTGAGGTGGTACATACACTGCTGCAGCATAATGTGTGCTCTGTAGTAACAGCAAATCAACAAAGATGCCATTTTTCTGCATTCTTCTGGTTGCATTTTGAATTGTGTATGAATTTTGCAAAAGGTATGACAGTCCTCTCTTTTCTTCCTTTTCCATCCAGCACACTTGAATGGGCTAGAATGGGAAAAAGGGAAGGAAAATTGTAGCAATAATGATATATCTGGTTTTATATGAGTTACAGGAAACTTTGAGGGAAGAGGAGCAGGAGTTTGTCAGGAAAGTGATTGCAAAGGGGACTCATGCTCCTGAAGCAAGGAATGAGATGCAAGAAGTGTGCAAGGGAGGGTTAGTGGGTGCTGGAATGAGGAGATTAGAAACAAACAGAATGCCTCAAAAGGGATGATATATTAAATGAGTTCAGAGACTTTCAAAACTGAGCAGAGCACGAAGATTATATTCTTCAGTGTGACTTAAATACAGTTCACTGGATTGCCTGCACCTAATGAACCTCTTTACCTTGCAGCCAATCTCCTGTTAACAGTCAACAAAATGATGAACGTTTCTGCTCTTTGCTACTTTCTTTGAGTTTGAAGACTGATATTCTTGATAGGCTAGTTCTATTCATTTCAAAATAAAGTAATATGCATCATAATATAAAAATTGAAGTAAGCAATATGGTTAAGGGTAATTTCCCATGAATACCAGTAAATGTCATGGAAGCTAGTACACCGCTCAGAATTGAATTGCTTTGTATTAGAGATGAGCAAGAGTTACACTTGTTCCATTTAAATCACATACTATTTTGAAAATAACTCTATAATCTTATTTAGACAAAAGTCAACAGAGTGTGTGTCTTTTGAAGGTCAGTGATGTTTTGCACTGCTGTAGCAATTAAATAGAAATCTGCAGTTGCCTAGTGATCAAAATAGGGAATACTTGAAAACGTGCAGCTGCACGTTTATCCTGGTAATTTTATTTTAAACTTGCAGTATTTGTTGACACAACTTGATTAAAGTTTCTATCTGATGTTTTACAGTGCTGAATCTGTAACACTCAACGACTGTCTTCAGCTGTCATTTTTGCCTTCCAAGAGAAACTATATGCTGTTATTGTATCCCAGAGAAATTTTGATTCTTGACTTGGAAGTGAACCAGACAGTGGGTGTGATTGCAATTGAAAGAACAGGTGTACCTTTCATACAGGTAGGGGACATTTGCTTGGCGTCTATTGCAATAGAATCACAAAATTAACAGAATTTCTGAGGCTGGAGTAGACCTCCAAGATCATCAAGTCCAGCCTATGACCCAACAGCATGACATCAACTAGACCATGACACTAAGCACCACATCCAGTTTTTCCTGAAACACCTCCAGGGATGGCGACTTCACCACCTCCCTGGGCAGTTCATTCCAGGGCCTAATCACCCTTTCCATGAGGAAGTACTTCCTAATGATCAACCTAAACCTCCCCCGATGCAGCTTCAGGCCATGCCCTCTCATCTTGCCATGAGTTGCCTGGGAGAAGAGCCTGATCCCCACCTGACTACAGCTTCCTTTCAGCTGTTTGTAGAGAGTGATGAGGTCCCCCCTGAGTCTCTTCCTCTCCAAGCTGAACAACCCCAGCTCCCTCAGCCTCTCTTCATAAGACTTTCCCTCCAGTCCCTTCCTCAGCCTCGTTGCTCTCCTCTGGACCTGCTCCAGCACCTCAGTATACTTCTTGAAGTGAGGGTCCTAGAACTGCACCCAGTACTCGAGGTGAGGCCTCACCAGGGCTGAGTACAGTTTATTAAGATCCTGTATAAGTCTGAGATCCACTCATAGTTGTGTTCTGATTATTTCTGGGGGACAAAAAGAAATTAACTTGTCAGGGGAAAAAAAAAAAGTGTCCTCTTAACTCAAGCATTGCTTAATTTAGTTTTCTGAAGTCTGCATCAAACCCACTTTCATTTTGCGGTGTTATAGAAGTTACCAGTATGAAAACAGTGCTGTAGAAAAAGGACTTTTTGCTCTCTGCTTTTACACAGATTCTTACTAGTTCTCTGATCAGATAGCTAAGTCTAGTCCAAGGCCTTATTGAAGCATCTTTATTCTCTTGGAATCAATAATTCCAATACCAAAAAAGAAAATAGTTTTTAAAAAAGTGGTAGCTAAAAAGAATATCTGTGAGTGCACCAATGTTTAAGAAAAACCACCTCAAACTTACAAGCAATTCAAACAAAAACTTTCAATGAATTACTCTAATTGACCTGCTTAGTCACAACTACTGGAGCTAAAGAAATTCACTGAAGTGTTGCATTAATGGTAACATTTTTAGTGACTTGCTTATACATCAGAATTTACATGTTCATTTACAAAGGATAAAATTTTGATAGCACAATAAAATGCAATATCTTTTTACCTAGGTAATTCCTTGTTTTCAGCGTGATGGGTTATTTTGCCTACATGAAAATGGTTGTATAACTTTAAGAGTTCGCAGATCTAACTGCAGTATAACTGGAAGTCCAAATGAAGAGCCAGGTAAGTTCTGTGTCAGATATGTCCAGAAAAGAACTTTGAGACATTTTAATTAATACTTTAATACCATTTTTTTCTCTTATACATTAAAATTTAAATTTATGCTTCATTTTCCCAAAATTGTTTTTGGTTCTATTTCTGCTAGTTAGTGAAAAATATATATTAATATCCTGAAAATTCTTTTATCACTAAATACTTCAGTTATGCAGTGGCTTAAGAGTCACATATGCAGGAATGGTTTAGATAAAATATGTTTAATGTCTTCTTTTTGTCTTTAAGAAAAAACATATCTTGCTGGCAAACAGAAGGTTTAGAAGTAATTCAGTCAATTGGAATTATTGGTTTTAGAACTAAGACATGAGTTTAAATTTAGATTAACATTTAAATTATTAAATCTTTGTCTCTTTTATGAAATGTTACTAAGAATGGCCTTTTAAATACAATGGAGGAGACTGGAAAAAAGCAGGGAAAACATAGTTCTGTAAGTGTAAATAAGCAATTTTTTTGTTGGATTTTGTTTTTTTTTTGGCACTCTGGTCATTTCTAGTGAGCTACTTTACTTGCTTCCAGGTTGACTAATTAACCAAATGAGTTTTGGATTGTGGAGAGCAGATGCAGTTTCTGCCCAGATATCTTTACATTTTGCAAGATTCATGTGGAATAAGACAAAGTTATGTTTTGGAGAACTTAGAGCTGTGTTGTGTACACCAGGTTCAACAGTATATAGCTTTTGATGGTTTTTTCTTTCCTAATTGTCACAGGAAGCATTTAGATTTCAACTCAAGTGCTCAGGCGTGCTGCAAATTGACCTCTGTTGATTGACCACATTGTATGCTTTCCACTCCTAATTTTTTGTCTTCTGTGGGACATTCATGTTACAGATCCAGACCCAGTTCAGGAACTGATTTATGATTTAAGAAGTCAGTGTGATGCAATCAGGGTAACAAAAACAGTTCGACCCTTCAGCATGGTTTGTTGCCCCGTGAATGAGAATTCTGCAGCTCTCATAGTCAGTGATGGCAGGGTAATGATCTGGGAATTAAAATCCAGTATTTCTGGCAGAAATGCACGTAACAGGTAATGGGATTTATTTTTCTTATCAAAGCTTCCATCTTTTAAATTTACAAGTGGTGTGTAGTATTTAATTGTATTCTAAAAGCAGCAGTGATGTCCTTGTGTGTATGGTAGTGTGATGTGCTATATACATGTGTATGAATGAGAGGAAGAGGAGCAAAATATATTCTTCAGGTTAATTCCCTTGCTTTGGGAAAGTGAAAGAACTGCATTTATTCTTCTTTCTTTAAAAAATAATTCCATACTAAGTGGTTGGAATAAGGAAACAAAAGAGATTGAATATTCATGTTAATTTGGGGAATGTTTTCTTCTCACCTACTTTTCTGCAGACCAATTTTCCTGAGGAGTGGATCTCTCTCTCACAGTCACATGAAAAGATTTGAAAATAAGTCTGGAAAGGAAAACATTTTAGTAAGGGAAAGGTTTTCTGGTAGATTTGTATGAATTGGAGAGCAATATGAGGCTGCACAACAGGTGCCTGGAATACAGTGGTATAAACAATATGGTTTATATACAAAGCCTTTAGAGTTTTAAATTTTGAGCAAGCTCTGAGAATACTGTATGAACATTCAGTGTATTAAGGTCGTTCTGCTGCAATAAACCTTTAAATTACTACTGAATAAAATTAATAACTTACTGCCATAAAAGAATTACAGAATTCCTAGTAAACTTTCAAATGTCAGTACCGTATTTTCAACATAGATTAGTTTATTGTTCATCAGTGATTTAATGCTCTTATTTATCTCAAAAATACTGTTAGATGGATTCTCTGTGATGCATATCCAGAAGAGCTGGTTAGGATTCCTATCTTACTGTTTTACTACTTGTATTCTTAGATTTGTTTGTAAAATGTTGATCTTTGTCACTATTATATAACCAGGAAAAAAGATGATAATAATAATGTAAGAATGACTGAGCCTAGAGGATTCTGGATATGATTGGATTGTACTGAAAAGTAAAGACTATTTTGAGGTGGCACCGAGTCTTTGATGGATTTTGAAGGACTCTTCCTCCATTATCTCTTGATCCTGTTGGATTTGATTGTTTTTAACAGATTTTGACTTAAAATTTTAATTGAGGCTTTAAAGAAAAAGGCTTTTTATATGCCTTAAACTGCATTTTTTCATACAGTTAAGTGCAATCGGTTATCTTTGGTCTTTGCTTATGACATAGACTTGCCCTCAGCCCAGCAAGATACGATTGCCAAGGCTGCAAGAGCTGTTTGAGTCACATTTAGATGGAGATTGTACTGGAACACAAACACAGTCATTCTGAAAAAACCAGCACAAAAACCTGATGCATAGATATCTCTCTATGTAAACATAACTAATACTGTAAGTTTCTGCTATAGCTTTGTATATGCAGAGGCAATCGTGTTTCATTTGTTAGGTGAAAGGCATTGCTTCAGTTATGGTTTTTTTCATCTGGAATCTATGTAAGAAGTTTATATAGGTTAATAAAAACCATTCTCCAAGTTTGGGAATCTGCTAAATGTCAGAATATTTATGATGCTTAGCTATGTTCATTAACATAGCTCTAAATATGAATACACAATATATTTAAAAGCCTCCATTAATGCTTACTATAGGACAAGGGATACAAATGTCTGTTTTGTGTAACTTACAAATACTTCTGTAAGGAAGGTGAAAATTACTTTGAATTTTGTACATTTTTCTGTGCATTATCTCCTGGTAGAGTTGCTCGTGGAAATAGATACTGGGAATAATCTCAGAATGTTCTGCAATTAGTAAATGGTAGGAATACTGGAAAAACAACCCGGGGTAAAACCAAAATCACAGACTTAAGTCAACAAGCAATCCAGTTGATTTCAGGAACTTGGGTTTGTTTCTTTTACAGCAGTTCAAGTGCATCACCTTTGTATTCTCCAGTCTCATTCTGTGGAATTCCTGTAGGAGCATTCCAAAATAAACTTCCAGACCTCTCACTAGACAACATGATTGGTAAGAATATATTCTACTAATACTACTGCTACTCACTTCTAGGATTTTTGTACATCTTAGCTTACTTAAGAACTACATATGTTAGGATTATTTTCTATGCAATTTAAATAGTAATTCTGAAAGAAAAGAATTCCTGTTTGCTGAAGTTTGCTAAATTGTCAATATTTTTGAGGATTTTATCTTGAGGACCGATATTCAAAGTTCATTTTCCCTGAGGGGGGAAAAAAAAATAGTAATTTAGAATGGAATTTGGCCAAAATGCCTTCATTTTTTTGAAAGTGATGGTAAATGAATTAAGACAATTTATCTGAACACATCCCATCTTTGTGAAATCTAGATAGCAACCAACAATTCAGTATCAAGAATTGTTCTGTAAAGACAGCTGTTACCTTTACGTCTTAAAGCCAATTTTTGTTGGAAAACAACTTGTGCTTCTCAGGGATACAAAGGCACAGATTTGGAATTGCTTTTGGTACAAGTTGTCTGTGATTTTGTGTTAGCAATACAGGCACATTACCACTGCAAGAGGTTCTTTTGCACTTACCTCAGATGTTTATAGGTGACATTTAGGGCATGCTTTTCCTTACCTGCATTTCCTGCAGTCATTGACATCCCAGCTGCTGAGATTTTGTACATTAGATCGTTCAGGTGGGTACAGCTGACTGCAGAAGATACACAGCAGTGGAAATGCATCTTTTTTGTGCCCAGCTTTATTTTTGTATCTCAGCAAGTTCACTGTATTGCTGTGGGTGATTTCACTCGGTTGTTGCTGTTTGGAGCTACACCTCAATAAGTTTTTGAATCGGTCTAATAATTTAAAAATGTCCTGAACTAATCTTAAGAAAAAAAAAAAAAGAGGAAATAAATAAAATGTACCCTTTTGTTCTGGAAGAAGACTGAAATGGTTGCTTTTTTTTTTTTCTTTTTGTACTTTATTTTTTCCTTGCTTTTTTTTTCTTATTAGTGGTAGGAAAGAAAAGCAGTTTTGGAGAAATTAAAAGAAGTGCTGTCTTTCAAAACATTTCAGCATACAGGGTTCAATAGGAAGAAGTGCATCTTTATTTAAACGTTGCTATTTTATACATTAGGTTCTTTGTAATTTTTATTTTATAAACTTTTCTGATAACTCCATAACATTGACTCAATTTAATGCTAAAAAGAGCTTTAACTTTCAAGCAGGGCAAGGCACAATTGCTGGAGAAGAACAGCTAAAGAATTCTTTTTTGCAAGAAGTGCACCTCAAATTTCTGCTGACTGGACTTCTTTCGGGACTTCCTTTGCCTCCGTTTGCTATCCGCATGTGCCCACCTCTTACGACAAAAAACATTAAGCAGTATGAGCCAATCCTTGCTGTTGGTAAGTGGGGTATTGTGAAGGTGAATGTTATGCAGGAGCTTACAAAGAGGTTGACACTTCTGTAATGAAAATGCTATGATGTGCACTTCTCATAAGATTGAGTGGAAAGGACCGTAAACAAGCTATCAGTGCATGATGTGATGCTACTAAAATATTACTTCTGATTTTATATAAGTTGTAGCTATTAAAACAGGTGAAATATAAAGGTTAGGTACCAAATAGGTAGGTATAAAGTGCATTTACAGCAAGATCTGCAGCATTCTAGACTTGAGGTGCCTGAATGGCTTTTTAAGTATCTGTTGCTGTATTTAATAAAGTTGATATGAATGAAAAGAAAACCAGAGAAGAACAAGTAAATCTTCCCAATGTCTAATAAAAAAATTGTAAACCTCCAGTTTTTCAGAAGGTATTTGATCTAATTGAAGCTAATAGCTACTAAGTTATTGATTTGGAATTTGAGAGAGATCATTATTGCAGGGATGAGAAAGCAAAATTGCTTTAATAATTTGGTAAAGTCTACCCATAATTGGTCCCTGGGATTATCTGTGCATAGTAACAGTTGATAGTCTTCCGTGAGGCATTTACTCTTCCTGAGTAATCAAAACAAAAATAAACTTTCCTTACTTCTTGCATTTCTGAAAATGCAAGAAGAATGGACAGATTTTCTACAGGCTTTACCAGTAGATTCAGGAAACTGTCTTGACCCAAATGGTTTTACCAGCTGCAGAGAACATGGAAGGGTTTAATATTCAGGGTTTAAGCACTAGAAATCAAAATACCTTTTCTAAAATCATAAAATATAAGTTGGAGGTGTTAAAGATTGGAAGAAAAAGAAATAGCTGTAAGTCCTGTATTTTCACTAAGGTATGGAAGAGAAGAATAAAATGTGTCTACCTTTTTTTTTTTTTTTTCTTAAATCACTCTATAGGTACAAGTAATGGCTCTGTCCTGGTGTTTCATCTTACTAGTGGACTCCTACACAAAGAGTTAAGCATCCATTCCTGTGAAGTCAAGTAAGATTTTAATTTCAATTCCTTCTGTAATCCTGACACACAAATACTAAACCATCTAACTAACGTACCAGCAATGTGGGTGTTTAACTTCATTGTTAACAATGGTTAAGAACAGTGTCTTTGCTATGGCTAAGCAGTAACACACTGTCAAAACCGGACTGCAAATGACATTGAACTAAATATTTGAATTGTATCTGTGCCTGCAGATGTAGGATGCATATCAAGTACTGCCAGTTTTAGTGCACTGTGGTACAAAGTAGTCTTTGAATGACAAAAAACTTTATTACAGTCTCTTATTTATATAACTCCTGTGACTCACAGATTGTGTCCTTTGAAAGAATTCTGGTTTGTATGCCAGCATTTATTTACTTTGCCCTCTTGGGTCTGAAATTGCTATTGAGACAATTCTAGTCCTAACTGAATTAAAATAATTTTATTGTTAGAAGATTTTAAAGGTGGAGTCCAGGACTCCTCTGTATCCATCCTAAGAAGGAACAGATTACATTGTGTACACAATCGCTTAACTTTTTGGACAACTAATAGCAAAGATATTCAAGAGATGGTGCTTGCTGGATACAGATTTCCAAACAGATTTCAGTATGGAAAATAAAATATTTATTTTTAGTAGTAATATTAAAGAATACATTGTTTTTCTAGCAACTGTCCTCACACAAGTGATATTTTTAGAACAAAGTTAAAAATGGTTGTGAATTTTATGTAGCCATAAGCTGTTAGCTGGATAAGTCTTTACAATATTTATTTTAATGTCCTCAATCCTGTTAAGGGTCTGAGTGACTTTCTACATAATTTTACAAGTTCAAGGGAATGTTTTAAGCAGTATAGAATAAGGTACAGGGTTTTATTTATTTCATTTTTTAAATTAATATTCATGGAGTGCAACATTTTTTCTTTGTGTGAATGCTTACTTTACCTCTAAAGTGCAGATAGGTTGAATAGTGCCTCTGTTTCAGTTTTATCTGAAAATACACCTTCAGGGAACCCCATTATTTCATTATGTAACTGAGAATACCCTGAAATTGTAATTTAAGGCCAGCAAAATTTTCAGTGGTATCTGTAGGTTAAGAGAATGTAATAAAATTAAGGCCTTTGGAATGAGAACTGTCCTTTACATAGCAAGTGTGCTAAAATAATAGCTGCCAAGTTGTCTAGATGCTAGTAATTATGACTTCTTTTGAAGATTAAAGTGTTCTTTCCTACATATGTATTCACATGCTGATTTTTTTATTTTATTTTTTAATACTTTGCAATTCTGTATTGCAATTAGGAGGAGGGAGAATTGTCTTTCTGTCCTCCATTTAAGATAGTTCATTCTTGTGAGTAACCTTGAATATTGATTTTATCCATGACTATTAGTTAGCTAGTTCATAGAGTCAGTAAGGCTGGAAACAACCTTCAAGATCACCACATCCAACCATCTACTAAATAGTATCATGGCCATTAAACCATGTCCTGAAGTGCCACAGCTGGATGGTTTTTGAACACCTCCAGGCATGGTGATTCCACCCCCTCCCTGGGCAGCCTGTTCCAAGGCCTCACCACTCTCAGTAAAATAATTTTTCCTAACATCCAACCTAAACCTCCCCTGGCACACCTTAAGCCCATTTCCTCTTGTCCTATCACTAGCTACCTGGGAGATGAAACCAACACCCATCTCACTACAACCTCCCTTCAGATAGTTGTAGTTCACTATTTGTTTAGAACTATGTGAGTAAATACTACTTTGAATTTAATTTGTCTTTTATAAGGAGACCGAGGCAAGAAGCAGCAGAAATCCTTCAGAGCACACAGAGAGGAAAAGTGAGGATCATAAGTGAGCGGGGTGGGTGGGGAATCAGAAAGGGACTATAACATACATCCTGGCTGAAAGAACTGTGAGCAGGTCACTCCTCTTCCTTCAGAGTAGACAGAAATGCAGGTAATTTTCTTCCACTAAGAGGAATTAGAAGAACCATGAAATAACTGAGTCTGATACCTGCTCTGTCTTCGAAGTGGAGCAATCTAAGCCCTTGTGGTAAGATAGGAGGTGATAAACATCTTCAATGCAGAGGAGAATTAATTCAAGACATGTACATAAAATGCCTGCAATGTAGCTTCTAGTTCAGTGAAAGTCGTGCGTTTTCAGTGCCTCTCAGTGCTGACTGATAGTGAACTGAAGTGCACTGAAAACACTTGAATGTGCTCAACACATTCAAGGTTGCAACAGTTTTTATTTTTAAAACTGAAATCTCATTGACTGTGACAAGAATGTGTATGGCCTGTGGACAAAACTTGAAAATCACTGTGTTACATCTGAGATTTAGCAGTTTAATTCAACTGACTTTCCTTTTGGGAAACTGCTTTGCAAATAGTCATCACCTCCTTAAAATTTCTTCATGTAGAGAAAGAGGAATGAAAAATACCTACCACTTCTGTCCTGCAGGTTGCTGTGCTAAATTTAGATCTGTGCATTCCTATGTGTTGCCTGAGAAGCGTAAGCAGTGTTACAATGAAAGCCTGTCTATTCAGAATTTAATTCTGAAGTCCCCATTACAGAATGTACCATTATCTCAGATGTACCATGTTCAGCACTTAATTGTAATTTCTTCTTCTTAAACTTCTTCTTAAAGAAGGAAAACCCCATTTCATTGGTGATTTTCACTTCTGGATATGTAGACCATACAAAATCTTTTGAAGTGTGCAGAAAATTCTTTTTTAAAGAATAAAATTTGAAGCTGAGCATATTTTCTGATAATATGATTGAGATTTTAGTAGTTTTCTTTTTAGATATGGTTTGATGTCTAGTTTTACCTTTCTCCTTTACTTATAATTCTTATAATAAATTTGAGTAGCAGCTGTCTTTTCATGAAGCCACAACAATCCATTCCCAACTAGAAAAGTAATTTATGGTTTTATCCACTTCAATACACTCTATAATTTGTTCGCATTGGAAACATTAATCAAACCAACTGAACCTTACCTCTCAAGTAACTGAGACAAGTTGAATATATAGAATCCCTGAATTTCATATTTTAAGAGTGGATCCAGTCTGAGAATTACTTTACAACTGAGTTTTACTCCTAGTTCTAGTAAACAAAGATGTCTTTGTCTTTTCTTAGGAAATTTTGCAAATAAAGGTACTTCAGTAGGGAATTACTTGTTTTCTTTCTTAAAACTTGGACCACTGTCTTCAGATTCGCAGTGTACGTGGCTGACAGTAACAAAAATTACATTGTTTCAGGTGCAAACAGTTAGCTAAGCTGAGGTTTCCTTTTGATAATGGGAGTCTTGGCTTTCTGTAGATGGTTTTTTTTTTGATATTTACAGCCAGCAGTAAAGAAAAAGGACTTGTCCTGTTCAATCTGAGCTGATGAGAGAAGTATAGACAGTAACCTCAGGTCTTTGAACAGGAATGGTGGATAACTACTGGCAGTAATGATGCATTATGAGTGTTTTGTGGGTTTTTCCAAAGGACACAGTAGAAGAATAGATCAAAGTTAGAAAGGTGCCAGAATTTGTACTTATTCTATTTCTGAAAGCACCTTGTATTTATGACCCTTTGGAGACTTACAGTGCCACACTTCATTGCATTTGTAGATTTCCATTCAATCATTCTGTAATGTTACAATTAATTACTGAATATGTCACATTTTCATGGAAATTATTGGTTGGACTTTCATAGGTTCTGGTGGGAAAAGAAGAATTGGGTCCTAAATTTTTAACTTTTAACTTGAGGACTTAAGAGTAAAGCTTCTCTTTTTTTTTTTTTTTAAAAGCTTGGCCTAAAAATCTGAAGATAAATATGCTGTAACTTAAATGTGCAAAATGTTATGAGTGCTTTCTGCTTTCACTCATCTACATTGCATTTAGGGAAAATCTGCTTAATACAATGTGAGATGGATTTATTGAGAGTAAACCATAAATGCTTTTATCTTTCTCATATTTCACATACGTTCTTGCAGAACAGACCATGATTTTACAGTTGATATGACACAAGACTTAGTTCTCCTGGAAATAGTTCTTAAGTAATCTGTGTTTGAAGAATTTGAGGAAAACCTAAATCCTTTTATCCATATTAAAGTGAACTTGAATGTATGTATGTATGTATGAGAACAGTCTCAATTTTCTTCTAGATTAATGCCTTGATTTATTTCACAGATGAAGCACACAGCAGTTAAGCTGGCACAAAGTCTGTGTGGAAATGGGGATGAAGGACTGTCTTGGTTTGGAACAATACCACCTAGTGCTGTTTTCTGGCCTTTTGTGGCCTGTGGTATATTTCAGGAATTTGCTTAGAATCCATTTGTGCTGATAATCCATTGTATACAGGGTAGCTTTACATCCTTGTAACACTTCAAGGAAATTTGGTTTGCGGCTGTCTTGGTCTGTTCTAAAAGACAAATAACTACCAGCTTTTCAGTTCTTCTGTGATTGCTTTTGAAATCTGTTCCCAGACTCTTTTTTTTTTTTCTTTTTTCTTTTTTTTTTTTTTTCCTTTGTTTTTATTTTTAATCACTTTACTTTCTCCTCTCTCTGAACTGAAAGAATCAAGTCTCCTCACCCTGCTTATCCCTATGAGTATTATTCCTCTTTATGCTGGCAAATTTGAGTTAACTTGATAGTTCTTCCTATCTGGTAAACCACTGATTTAATCAGAGCAGTGCTTTAAGTCCTCTCTAGTGCTGAGTATCTGTGAGGGACTGCTGCAAAAGTTACCAGTGTTTCTAACTGAAATTTTTCTTTAAACCAAACAAGAACTGGTGTAGTCTGAAAAGAAAGCCCTCCTTGAATTTCAGTTGGTAACTTTATATTCATGTCATACTTTTGAATGCATAGCTTTTTTTATGCTTAAACCCAGTATTTCCATAAAGTGTAGGAAATTACTTCTGTGCTGTTTTCAAATTGAAGAATATGCCTGGAAAAAAAAATCATTATACTTCAGACCAGGCTATTTTCTACCTATTCAAATATTTTGGCTAATAGGCTCCATGTACTCTCTTCTGATGACAGGGGAATTGAGTGGATAAGCTTGACTGGGTTTATTTCCTTTGCCACATCAACACCTAACAATCTGGGACTAGTAAGGAATGAGTTGCAGCTGGTGGACCTGCCAACAGGTCAGTATTTCCTGAGCAATCTGTACGAGAGGCTGATAGATTTGCTGGGGAGTGACAAATGTAAGTTCTTGCTTATTGTCATGACACAATAAAATAACTGGTTCTGCTCTCCTGTCCTTAAGAAGCCTGGTAACGTGTTCCATCTGGTGCTTCACCACCTTTACAAAGACGTCTGTGGCTTGGACTTACTAAAAGGATGAATATGTGTCAGCAGGAGGTTTCAAATGGGTATTAGTGATATACTTTGTTTACAAAATACATATATTTCCAAATGTCTTTTGTCACCATCCACACACATTATTTCACGTGCACCTGAAATGATGTTGAACCATTTATTGCTTTTATCAGCAAGAGAGAATTTTTCAAGGTAGGCATGTGGCCAGAATTTGAGTGTGTGCATGAATTTAGAATGGGTATTTTAATAATGAAATAGGAAATTTTTATAAAGAATTGGAAGGGTTAAAAACTAAAAAAAACTTTTAAAAGGTACAGTTGATAGCAAAACTAACAGTCAGATGTGTGTTCTTCCACTGTTCCAGCCTTATAATGGATGATAAATGTTTTTGTGATTGAGTTCAGTATTTACAAAATATAAGGAGGTATAATTTGGAAAAATAGTAGACAGCCCAAAATAGGAAGCACTTCAATAATTTTAAATCATTTTTGAATGTGAAAACCTGGAGCCATTTAATTTCTAATTGAAAAGCCTGAATCTTGTAATGCATGGTTAATTCTGAATGGCTTTATGTAGCATAAAGTGATTTTTAATTTTTTTTTAAGCCTCTGCAAAAGACTCTTTTTTTTCTCAGTATATTTACAGAGTGCTGCACAAAGAGGCTGTTCTTTTAATATAACATTTTTTTTACCTGAGTGTCTTTTATTTGTTTAAAAACAAAACAGAAAAGATACATACTTTGTAAAATTCATTTCTTGTAAAATGAAATTTTATTTTTTCACTCAGCTTGTAAATCAGTATTTGAACATTTATATCTATATATAAAAAAGTGATGAAATAGTATTTCTGGAGGCAACCAACTTCCAAGTAAATGTGAATACCTAACACCTTAGCATAAGTTTTGCTTAAAAAAACATTACTTTTCTTCTTTTGAAAATTACAGGAAAGATGTAGCTACTTAACTGTTTGATTACTGGGTCTTCCATCATTAATTAGCCCAAATTTCTATTTTAGGTCTAGGAGAGCTGTGCTGATGTATATTTACTTTGTGAACCCTTTGACAAAATAATCATTTATGTTTTTGAACAATAATATGGAATAAAATTCCCAGGCTGTTTGATCACTAATGAAGAAAATAGAGCTGGAAGGTTTCCTGTAGCCTGGCCTCTGACAGTGCTCTGAAAAACATTGTTGATAACTAGATTTATTCATATAATTGCCTTAAAATAATCAGTTTAGCTATGAGCAGGCACAACAGTGGCTAAAGTTTGAAAATTTGAATTTTCCTGGAAAGCTAAGGAGAATGAAACTTGAACAGGAGATGCTGTCACACCCTGGTGTTTATAAATCACAATTTATTTTTGTGATCTGCATTACACCTTTAATTCTACAACACATTGTAGAATGATGAAAATTGGGGGGGGGGGGATAACATTTTAAGTTCTTCAGGTTTATTCTTTAGCTGGAAAGAAAGAGAATGGTTCTGCTAAGTGTAGAATGAGTTAGTACTTCATAATGGAAATACTTTAAGACTTAGTTTATAGCAGTTTATTTGTCTTACAAAACTTGCAATCAGCTCATGAATTTCCTCCTGGGGGAACTGAGGGTACATCTCATTGGCTTTGAGTGGGAAGTAAGACCTCTTTGAACTTTCTCTCTATTAAATGCTGATGATGCATCAATTTCAGTAGTTGTGCTGGGGAAATGAGTCAGGTGTTAAATTAGTACAGTTTACATTATATTTACTCCTTTGAAACTCAATGAAACTTCGACAGTGACAAAAGATAGGGCAAGTTACTTGGGGATGTTCTGTTTACAAACAGAATAGTTTATAAAATATTTCTATATTTATATTTAGTAACTATTTCTGTTTCCTCTCCATGTTGCTTTTGCATTCCAGGCAGGAGCATTGCATTTCGTGGGGAGCGAGGCAATGACGAGCCAGCTATTGAAATGATAAAGGTGTCTCATTTGAAGTAAGTAGATTAAACTTGTTAAGTTTATAAATTTTACTGTACTGCCTGAAGATTTTTATGACTCAATAGAAATAATAGCAATTCCAGGAAAAAACAGTGCAGAAAACATAGAAAAATGTATAACAGCATCAAGAGAAAGATATTTTGGAATATTTGATCTAAAGTGCAAAAGCTGTGAATGTCTCTGTGGTCAGCTTTGTCACTTCAGGACCCAATCACATTGCAAGAGCAATTGTTAATATTTTAGTTCAAGAATTGTATTCAGTGAACAGACATTTTGATAATATTAGGGAGAATAAAAGTGCTGAACAGTTTTTGTCAACTTTGATTATATTATGAGTTAATTCTTTCTAAAACTTAAGCCTTACTTAAAACTTGAAGACTGGCATTAAAGGTGAGATGGTTTTTCATGTGTTTATTAGTTTTTCTAAGTATGTATTTCACACCTTTATAATAACTGTCTGCTGGAACACCAGATGTGAGGTATAGTTGTTTGAGAAATCAGCTGATAAACAAACAAATTGTTTACCATCAAATCCTGCTTATTGTGAGATGAGGCCTGTGACAGGAGCTCCTGGTCTTCATAGTATCAATAATAAGACTAGAAGTCTGTGAGATTACTTTCCTGTGTACCTGAAATTAAAGTAACTTTGCATTTAATAAGACAGAGTCTCTAAATTTTAAAGTTTTTTTTTTTTCTGCAGTGGAGGAAAAAAAATTAATATTCTATGGCTTGTATAGGAGTATTTTTGGAAGTATGTATGTATTCCAGAGAATTTGGAAGAGTTCAACCATATATAATGGTCTTATTAATACATTAAAAATAGAGAACAGTCGTGGGCTTAGATGAAGAGACTGGAATGTTAAGTGAGACCAAGAAAAGATAGTTAATTTGAAGAGAGACTGATGCAGTTATGATGAGTACATACAGCTGCAGAGCCTCTCTATTTTCAAGTTAAATATGAAAAGTGGTAGATTGAAGGTGTTTTACTCATCTAGCTCCACAGATGAAAGGTCTAAAGACATGACTGACAAGTGGTTTAGTGTAAGAGGATTTTATGTTCATTTATCACTGGATTAGGGAAGTGGCATGTGTCTGCAATAGAGCAAAATATCTGTTCAACCTACAGTCTTGGTATGTCTTTCTGATATCTTGTGCAGTCATTAGCTCAGGCTGAATACGGCTAAATCAGAGGTGCTGCTTCTTTCTCTGATCTCCTTTGCTTGTATTCTTCACAGTAATTGAGCAGTGGCACCTGGCAGAAATTTCTAATTCTTTTAGCTTTAAAGGAAGACTCTTTTTCAGACACTCCACTAACTCAAGAAAATCACTAGATTCGGAGAGGGATTGAAGCCAAATTAATTTACTCTGAATCCTCGTTGTTTTTGAGGGTTTCCAGATTGCTGATATGGTATTATTACATTTGACATAGTCAATTCTTACTTGTTTTAGGCAATATCTAGCTGTAGTGTTTAAAGACAAACCACTGGAGATCTGGGATGTCAGAACATGCACTTTGCTCAGAGAAATGTCTAAAAACTTCCCCACAGCGACCGCTTTGGTAAGGAATAAAATCTGTTTATTAAATGTAACATGTTGAGATAGTATAATAATTAAGGAATAATTTTGCAGCAAAATATTGCTGCATTTTTAACATACAGATAAGTGCTTTCACCCTTCCAGTTTCATCTATAGGCCACTAAAGAGGCAAGAAAAAAGGAGGTACTGTTTACAGTGTAAAAAATCTGCTCTGCTCCTTGGGTGATGAAGGCGATGTATCAAAGTAAACTTCATTTAAATCATTTCTAATTACAGAAAAATCCCCAGTAAATTCAGTGAGTAAACATTTGTGTTTTCGATTTTTTCCTGGATAACTTTTCCACAGGAGTGGTCACCTTCTCATAACTTAAAAAGCCTGAGGAAGAAGCAATTAGCAGCTCGAGAGGCCATGGCTCGGCAGACTGTTGCATCAGATACTGAAGTTAGCAGTGTAGAATCTTCTGTGATCAGGTATTTCTCATTCTGATTTAATACTGTTCTGCATTAGTAGTTGTTTTTTCTGCAGTGTGCCATTGTTCTGGAGAACAAGATATTTTGGAACTGATTGTTGAGTATGTACTGGACAGATCAACTTTACGGGCCTCCCTTTAGCTTCTAGATGTGGAATTTTGATTTACTGCTGAATAAGAGAAAAAAAGTACCTGTTTCTGTAAGTGTGGCTGCAGCAGTCTGTTAGTTACCTGGTTCTTCGAGGAAAACTCTTACCTGAACATTTCCACAAGCGTATAAATTGCTTAACTGTTGCTTCTGGATTAATTGTTCTGATGAATATATGCATTTTGGTGCTGCCTTTCTGCAAGACATTTACCCTACAATTCCAATTTCAGTAAAGAAATATTTGTGTCTCACTGTGTTCTCTTCAAAGTTTATTACAAGAAGCTGAAAGTAAATCGGAGCTGAGCCAGAACATTTCTGCCAGAGAGCACTTTGTGTTTACAGGTGCTGATGGGCAGGTTTATCATCTCACAGTAGAAGGAAACTCAGTAAAAGACAGTGCAAGAATTCCTCCTGATGTGAGTTCTAGTTATTTATATCATTGATGCTTTAATTTTTTCTTTAGCTGTCATTGCTAGAAAAAAAACAGGGCTATGTGTTGTAGTGGCAAGTGGTCATTAATGCAGTAGGATGAAATACGAAATAAAAATTTGAACTTCAAAACCCATATCAATTCTGTTTTCACATTCTTCTAATTTTTCTGTTGAAAATGTTGTTGAAATAAATTATTTTTTAAAGTTAGAGTCTTCATAGGTCCTGACTTCGCTTTCTGAATAAATTGAATGTGATATTTTTAAGTATTTTAGTAAAGCTTATACAAAAGGATTGAATAACAAAGAGGATTTTATTGAAACATGACAGTGTTCCGTAGGTGGATTTTATCTTACATCATAAGGAGGACTTGAGTGGGATGGAGCACTCTCTTATGAATTTTAAGTTTGGTTTTTTCCAAGTTACTCTGAAGAACAATCTTTCTGGTTTTAGTTGGTTTTGAAGCCACTTCAATTTGATAAATTGAACTTGCAAATAGAATTTTTTTGGTTTTGTTTTTGTTTCCTACTTGAGTACATGCTGCCAGTGTGATTAATGGGCTCTGTCATGTTGGTGTTTCCTTGCAACAAGAGACGGAGAATTGGTTTCCATTGCTTTCAACCTAGAATTTCTTACAAGGAAATGTCTTTTGAAGCATGGTGAAGCAAATATGAATGACTTGATAAATGCTTTTATTTGATAGAATTGTTTCTGTTTTACCTGAGCAGAATTTGGTCTATCATGTCAAACAATATTTAAAACAAACGAAATACTGATATTGAAATACTTGTTCCTGTGTTTGCATCTATTAATCACACAGTTTTGTTCTGCTTCTTAAATATTTCCAGGGAAGTATGGGTAGCATTACGTGTATTGCCTGGAAAGGGGATATCCTGGTTCTTGGAGATGTTGATGGAAACCTAAACTTCTGGGATTTGAAAGCTAGAGTGTCCAGGTATGAATGCAAATTATGTCTGACAGACATGAGATAACGAGGGTTAGGATTTTTTTTCCCCCTCATTTTTGTTTTTCACTGAAGGAGGTCATCTGTGGTGTTTGAGGGGAAAAGTGCAATTATTTTGAAGTAAAATTACAGAAATTGCCTACTGTGTTAACAATTCTCTACGTTTCATCTTTTGGCTTTTCAGATGGAATAACATTTTATACAAAATTTTAAAACAGATAAATTTCTTTCTTACAGTAAATCTTCAATGTCTTCTGATAAAACATTATTATAGTATTTATTTCAAATATTTAATCTTTTAGCTTTCATTATTTGGATAACCATTTGTGTGTGTGTGTAGATAGATAGACATGTGCTTAGATACCCCATCTTGTGCTTTTCTTTTCTTAGAGGCATTCCTACACACCGAAGCTGGGTGAAAAAGATACGTTTTGCCCCAGGGAAAGGAAATCAAAAACTTCTTGCAATGTACAATGATGGAGCAGAAATTTGGGATTCAAAAGAGGTAAGTATCTTGGGTTTTGATATGTGCTTCTTTTCAAAATGCATTTATTAGCTCTGAAAATCAGGGTGAGTCGGGGATTGTTTTACTTAGTCATGATTTCTTGCTGACAGTTGTATATTAAAGTTGTATAGCATTTCTCAGGGGACTTTTAGTTCCTATAAAGCATTTTTAAGCTGTCATCAATGAAAAGTGCTTTTCACTCATAAAGCCAACAACGTCTCTTTGCCATTCTCTAGTAATGTTTTTGAGGCAGATGTTGAAAGTTTAATGGGAAAGCCTCCATTTTAGCATTTAATCTTTGGACAAGTGAGTGTTTTTACTACAGGTTTCTTAACGGCTGTGCATATTAGGGTATGTATTTTTCAGTGCATGGGTTTCATTTGTTAGGGAATAGCAGAAAGCTAGACACTTGTTAATTAATGTTGTCTAGTTTCTCATTCAGAAATTCTGTAGTAATGTTCAGAAATCTTCTGGGGTTTTCTTCATAGGTCTGTCAGGGGATTATAGTACAATGGGGACAGAAAGATAATTGTACTGTTTTAACTTAGCCTCTTGGAGTATGTTCAGGGTATGAGGATGTGAAAGAATTTTTATTTCTTTTCTGTTAACTTTGTAGTCAGCATCAGTTCCCAATTCAGACACTTAATTTGAGCAATATGAGCATCATTCCATTGATGATAAGAGTTGGATGATGAATTGTATAGGCAGAGTAGAATATTTTCCTATGGGTCTCTCCTTCAAGAACATTTTAATAATTTTGATGCCATGGGATACTCCCTTTGTTGTTCCCTCCCTTTTTCTGGGTCAAGAGAAAGAGTTTGCTACATGAAAGCATTTAAAATGAGTTCACATTTTCAGCCAAAAATCTTTCTGATTATCTGTAGAAATATATTCTAGTCTCAGTCCTATCACCCATACGATCCTCTCCTTAGAATTTCACCTTTGCCTACAACCAGTTATCTGATATTTCCACATTTTATTCTCAGATCTCCTCAGTGCTAGGAGTAATCATACTCTAGAGCTGCTGCACCTTATCTCCAAGTTTTGCCCTAGAACAAATGAAATGAAGCCGCAGAATGTTGATTGCAGCAGAGGCTTTGTTAATATTTCCTTCTATTAACAATTGTAATGTTCTGTAATGCTACAGAAGGGTTACAGAATGTCTTAACTACTGACCTGTGGTTAAAAGTGCTGTTTAGAAGGTTTGGGTTTATTGTCCACAAACAAAACAGATAAAATCATCCTGTTCCCATAATGTTATCTTAAGAGTATGTGTAAATGTATTTCTAGACAAGTTCAGTAGTTATCAAGAAAGTATGTGTTCATAAGGAGCATCAGTTAATTAAAGAGAGCCTCACGTCCCCCTACATGCACATATGCTACATTAGGGACTGGAATCTAAGCAGGAATATAAATTTCCATCAGTTTCCTGTGGAAATTGTATGTCAGAAAAGATGACAAAAAGGCAGGTGTACAGCTGTGCTCAAAAGGGTCTTTTCTCAGCTCAATTGGGAAAAAGTATTGTTTCAGGGCAACCATGTGCCCTACTCCAAGGTTTCTAAATTCCTTACTCTCCAGAAAAGACCATCATTAAAATGATTTATGACTAACTTCACCTTTTATTGCCAATTTTGTACTATGCCTCATGGGCGTGTGACAGAGTCTTAGACTGTGTGATGGAGAGCCTACTAAAAATGAAAAATAACTCAACTTTTCAAGGTGCAGATGGTGAGCAGTTTAAGGAGTGGAAGAAACGTCAATTTCCGAATCCTGGACGTGGACTGGTGCACTTCAGACAAAGTAGTTTTGGCATCAGATGATGGGTGCATTCGAGTTCTAGACTTGTCCATGAAACCATCGTGTTTTAGAATGGATGAACAGGACCTAATAGGTATGTTGATTTCTTTATTGCTATTGACTTTTAGATAATTCCTTTTGAAAGTGGACCATAAAACAGTTCAGCACTTCTATTAGAACACAGAATTGTCACATGTAGAGGATTAGGTGTCCCTAGAGTGGTTTTCATAGCTGCAGATAAATTTTGTAGACTTAGGGTGGGTTTTTGGGATAACTTTTCTGTCATAAAGGAGCTATACTTTTTAATATCTCAATTGTAATTAACAAAATAAGAGCTTTTTGTACAGATGTCTAGCAAGTTGACCTAAAAAGCATCAGTATACCAATTAGGTTTTGGTACCTGCATCACTCATTACATCATTTTGAGATGTTTGTTTATGTGTGAATATGTATTTTCTGATATTTCAAAGTATTGAAGGTTGTTTGTAAATTGATTCATTGCTTTTCAAAGTCAGTTTTCCCACTGAACTCTAAAATAGCAGTATAAGTTCTGTTTGGTTACTTATTTTCTTTCTGCCATATGTTTAAGAAGGACATTTAAATATTTAACTATTGAAACAGTTAACTATGCTACATTTGTCTGGTTTATGTGCTGCTGTTCCAGATAACTGCTTTTATTTTGGCCAATCCTACCTCTACTCATACAATTTTCTTAAATCATGTAGATTCTGACTAGGACGTACGTAATCAGTAAAATTGTGTTGTGGAGAGCTGTGGTGTGGGATGTTTAAGGAAACTTGTAATGTATCACAGCTATTTTTATTATCAAGTGAATGTTCTGTAATATTAAGCTGTAAAAATGAAGGTACTAAACCCAAGCACACTGAAATTAGGGTATGTCAGGGTTAAGGCTTCCTGTGATTTATTTGTCCTTCTGCCTGTACACTGTGATAATCTTTTAATTACAAAATCACTTTTACATGATTCCTACATCATTCACTGCATGTGAAGTAGAGGGAATTGCTGAATATTTAATAATGTAGCTGGTTGGTACCTGGTTTAGTTCTAAGTCACTGGGTAGCATTTGCCACATAGCATCCAAGCCTTGTACTGAATACAGAGTTCCTGACTTAAATTTGTATGACCACAGTTAGTACTATAAATTTAATCTTATTTCTTTTCTGATACAGACATGTTTTAAACTTCATAATATCCATTTTGGATGATGGATGTTAATCCTTTTATTATCGTGTAGAAACTACAATTGCAAAGGAAAACTAAAACATGTGTTGTGGTACATTTTGGTATAGCTGCATTTATTTGCCAGCATGTCCTTCTAGTAGCAATAATCATCATATACAGCTCTACTTAATGCCAGTATAATGTATTCCAGGAGTCTATGACTAAATTCAGCACGGAGTATCCTGAAATTCTCATTTGAGCATGGTTGATAACCCTGTACTTTCTATGAAATGTTTTGGCCTGAGTGTAAAGATAAGCTTTTATGTCTAGTAACCCAGGCTGTATAAGTGAAAAGGTTGTGATTTATCACTTCCTTCTGGTGCTTACAAACAAGGTGGAAGATTTTATGGTTACTGAAAGCAGAGTTATTGCAAACTAGCCACTCAAAAATGAATCTTTCCCCTTTTGTTTCAGAACCTGCGTGGTGTCCCTATCTGCTTGTTCCAAGGGCTTCATTAGCTTTAAAAGCATTCTTATTGCATCAGCCATGGAATGAGAAATATTCTCTAGATATTATAAACACGTAAGAAGAAATATATATCTCTATATAAAATAGTATTACTTTTTTTAAGTCCTACAACTTTTATTAGTCTTTCTGTGCAGATAACTGTTAGACATATAAGTTTCCTCCCGCTTTGAGGCAGTCGAAGAGATAATAGTTTCACTATTTATTACCACAAGTAGTAAATAGAAAAGGCTTTAAGGTCACATATTTTACTTCTCTTGACTTTCAGTAGCTCTTGGCTATTGAAAAGTCCTGTTTACTTTAAAGTACTGGCAATATTTTTGTCGTTTACAGGTTTTATTACTTCAGAGAACGACTGTGTGTTCTCTTTGTTCAAGAAGTTGATGTAGAATCATCAGAGTTGGTTCCTGCAGTGATAGTCTAACTAATAATCTAACAGGCCTGTCTTTACTTTTAGTGAGCTATGCTTCATAATGGAAGCACCTTCCCTTTATATTTTGAAAACTTTTTAAAATAATTTTTTGAATCTTTTTTTTAAATGTTTTTAAACAATCCTTTATTGTTTTTATGAGCTGTCGGTGGGAATATAATAGACATTGCCATTTTCATTAATTTCAGGGTTAATGAATAAAAGAAAAAATCAGAAAATAAAGATTGGTGACACTGACTGAGGTTGAGAGACAGGAAAAGCAGTTTTTCATTGCTATTTTGGAGCTAGTAATTAGACAAAGAATCTTGCAATCTAGGAATGGCACAAAGAAGAACATGAAAGAATGTTTCCATATAGTCATTTTGGTAGTACAGCTAACTCTCCTCTCTCCTTCTCCACCCCCCACCCCCCATCCAGGGATTATCCAGAGAATGAAAATATTAAAAACCTTCTTCAAGAGCAGTTGAATTCATTGTCCAAGTAAGAATTTTCTCATTAATTAATATTTGATTAAGCTAAGGAATTCAGAAAAAGCACAAATCCTGAAATTTGTGACCATTCAGAACTTAATGAAGAAAGAATGCTTTTAGTTTAAAGCAGTTCATTTTTACTTTTAAGTAACTCTTAAAGATGGAGCATTATTCATTCACTTATTGAAGATTTCAAATTTTTTTCTTTTTTTTCTGATGAAAAATAAACCACAATGCAATCTTTAATGTGTTCTGTTTTATAATAAGCAAACTGTCTCAAAGCAGTCTGTTAAATATTGACTCAACACTCACAATGTACTCTTCTGAATATGTGAAGTATAATGGAAGTCAATATTGGATTTTTAACATTGACTTATAGCAGGGGCTGACAACAAGACTTTTAAAGATACTGATTAAGGTTAGTATATCATTTGTAACTGGCAGGTGAGCATTTGCAGTTTTTTAGGCAGTACTTCTCAGTGATACATGGTCTTTGATGTTGGTCCAGACTGTACTGGACACTGCTACTTAAATACTCCCAACTTTTGTTAAGATTTAATCTCTGACAATGTAAGAACAAACCACTCTAAAAGTCTTTTTGTTCTGAAGATAAACTTCCAGAGTAATGTTCATGCACATTGCTCTGCTAACACAGAAAACACGTTGTGACATTCCATTTAACTATGAAAATGATATTTAAAATTAGTAAACAGAAGTTCTTTTCCATTTTCCTTTTGTCCCTTCATATAATAGGATGGAAAAGATAACAGCACATTTTTATGCAGTCTGAAACATGTAGAAAACCTGAATTTAGGCATGTGGATCTCTTATTCTGTACCACTATATAGTTGCAAAATTATTTCTAATTGAATTAATTTTGTAATTTGTAGCATCACTGCAGACTAATTTATAGCTTTCCATACACCCTTGTGGTTGTTTATTACAGGAATAAGGGTTTCGTGATGGACTCAATGTATTTCAACTGGTAGTGGTTGCTCCTTGAGATGAATTATATTCCAAATTATGTACACTTCCTGTTCTAATTGCTTTGATAGAGCTATATTTTTGCTTCAGAAAAGAAATTGTGTATTTTTTAAATTTTTTTCAATTTCTATGTGATATATCCTATTTATTTTAAAAAGCAAACTAATTTGTACATCATTTCACAGTTTATTTATGGCCTTCTCTTTTTGCAGTGATATAAAGAAACTTTTGCTTGATCCGGATTTTACTTTCTTGCAAAGATGTCTCCTAGTTGCAAGGTAGTAGAGAATCAGATAACTATAGCAGATGTTTCCTAATAAAATCATGATCCTATTAATGCATATGAATGTGCTGAAGTTTAAGTACTCTAACTAATTCTCTTTGACCTCAGTGCAATGCCTAAACTGCTTTGTTACTCATGCATTAAAGTGGTTTCAGGACTGAAAATGGAAATGTTACCTGACTGAAAAACTCTGTTTCTCTGCATCCAGCAAGCAAATAAGCTTCCTTCAGTCTTGGCAGTACTTTCATAACTGCAGTTCTGCAAACTATGTTACATCTAGTTGCACAATACTCAAAAATGTAACTCGGAGCTTCACAACTCACAATAGATTATATGCTAACAGGGGAAGGACTGGGTTTTATTTCCAGTGTATTTGTTCTGTGTTGTTCTTCTGCCTAAACTGTAGCTAATTTTAGTCTGCCTGTATTCAGAGATGTTTTTCAAGCTTGGTAACTTTCTTGTAATTGAAATAGGATATTAGTGATTAAGTGAAAAATAATAAGAAAATATAAATATCCACATTTATCTGCTGAACATTCACTGAGTTTAATTGCTATTGTAACAATCTTATGGCCAACCTTGTTCTTATCTAGCTGGCTGAATGTCATTCCTTAGTCTTTTCTTGTAGTTTGTCCCATTGATAACACAAAGTACTTGTGGTGCCCACAAGAATGCATGGTCTTTCTAAAAAAGATACTGTAAATGTATAGTATTTTTATGTGACATCTGGAAAAAACACAACCATATTTCATGTCCTGAATTGTATCTTCTTAGACTGTATGGGGATGAATCTGAATTGCATTTCTGGACTATTGCTGCCCACTATTTGCACAGTTTATCCCAGGAAAAGCCTGCAAAGCCAACAGATGCAGCTATCCTTCAGGAACAGCTGGTTAATCCCTTGGATATATGCTATGACATACTGTGTGAAAATCATTACTTCCAGGTATGTCAAGGAGTTTAAACATCTATTTAATAAGAATATCAGCAGCATGATAAACCCTGAGCATTGTAAACTGTTTATTATCTTACAACTTTTCACTACACATATTTCACTTTTATTAGTAACAATACCACTCTGGATTAAATCACTCCTTATTAAAAAATGTTCCAAAAACTCTCAGAATGCTTCCATATCTTTTCAATGTTTGGTTTTATTCCTTGTAGTAGTCTTACATTTAAAATACAGTTTGTTCTTTGTGCAGAAATTCCAGCTTGAAAGGGTGAATCTCCAGGAAGTGAAGAGATCAACGTATGAACATACCAGGAAATGTGCTGATCAGCTTCTTCTCTTGGGCCAGGTTTGTGGGTAATATTTGATTTTTTTATTTTTCTTCCTTGTCCATTTTATGGACTTACCCAATTCATGTAAAGCTTTGCCTGACTCCCATAGATTCATACTTGTATTCACTGGGTGCATTGTTTTTGCTGTCTGAATATGTACAGTGTGTATCACGAGCTGTTCCTGCTACTGCAGTTGTGCTCCATCCATTTCCAAAAATAGCTTTGGTTTTACTAAATCGAACTTAAAATGATTTCTATGCCACTGTGCATCTGAGCACATCCATGCATGTTGCTGGTAAAAGATGCCAGAAATATTTAGTCTGTGGCTTAGTCTGTTTAAAATGCCAGTTGACAGAAGTTAAAAAATGCCATAGCTGCAGAGATTGATTAGATCTGGAGGCAGGTGTCTGCAGCCAGTGCAGTGAGCCCCACTGCTTAGGTGCTCAGCAGGAGCTAACGTCTGAAACAGATGAATTCTACCTTTCTTTTAAAATATCCAGTATTCAATCAGTTCTTGAGATCCTGACCAGCTTCTGCATCTTTATTTTTTTATTTCTCCTCTGCTTATTTTAAATGCTTCTCTTGCTTTTATAACTCTGCAAAAGGTTGTGGAAACAAGGTAATAAATATGCTGAAATATTTTTTTCTATGCAATGCTAGTCTGTGATTAAATATTGTATTCATGATAGGTGTTTAAATGCCATCCTTACTAAGGATGCTCTTTTGAAATAGAATCTTAATTATTACTATGCTGGCAGGTATTTTTGTAGTCTGTTTTAGAATAACTTTCACCGTTATTTGTTCCATGTCTTTTAAAGAGTAAAAATATAAAGACTTTAATTGAAAAGTGAATATTTGTGGTCAAAGCTGTATTTTTTTCCCCTTGCCAGACTGACAGAGCAGTGCAACTATTATTAGAAACTAGTTCAGAAAATGCACATTATTACTGCGATTCACTCAAAGCTTGCTTGGTCACAACTGTCACCTCATCGGGTCCATCTCAAAGTACCATTAAACTGGTAGCAACCAACATGATAGCCAATGGAAAGCTTGCAGGTAAAGTGTGACTTCAGTTTTCCACTTGCTTGTGAACTGCTGATTCTGATCTCTATTAAGGCTGCTAATGGAGGTGAGAGAGGAGAAAGTCCCATTATAATAGATTTTATATGTTACATATGTTGTAGTATGGGCTGCCTAGAGTAGTTAACACAACAATGATCAGTAACTCACTTATAAAGTTCAACTTGTTTTCATTCACTTTCATTGGAAAATGTATTTCTGGAGTACTTCTCCTAGAAATTGTTGGCACAACAAGAGGCTGAGCCATAAAGCTCTATATTTTCCACTTGCCTAATTAAAGAATTAATTAAAAATTGGTGTCTTATTACTGAACTTGAAATACAAACTTAGTTTCCTTTCCAGTTCAGAACTTGTTTCAAAAAGTGCATTTTCTTACATGTACAGGTTAATTTTGCTTAATACAAGAGGTGTTCACCATATGATGATTGACTGACATATTCAAAGATGTGGGGAGAAAGTACAAATGTCTGTACTTGCCTGGTAAAAATACATCTGTGGACAATAGTACTGTGGACAAAAATACTGTGGACAATTAACACTTCACTGTTAATAATTACACTATAGACAACATGAAATTAAAACCAGGAGTTACTTATGAAATCTATTTATTTGGTTGACAAAGATCATTATCCCTTTATGATAAGTCCAGTGACCTCTTTGCCATTTGTATTTAGAACAAAGATAAATGAGAGCTTTGTGAGGTCCTTCTAAGCTCTGTAACCCAGGAGCAATATATGATAACTGATACCCAGGATAAAACTGAAAGCCAGGTGGGAGAGACGAGGGTTTTTCAACATCTCCATGCACTAAAAAGAATGCAGACATCCTTTTGCTGGGGATGAATCACTTACGTAAAAACTCTTTTTATCCTTTTTATCCTTGGAATGTGCTTTTTATTTTCAGAGGGTGTGCAGTTACTGTGTCTGATCGATAAGGCTGCTGACGCCTGTCGCTACCTGCAAACTTACGGCGAATGGAATCGTGCAGCATGGCTTGCAAAGGTGTGTCATTTCTCAATTTTCCATTTCCTAACGTAAGTGACCTACTTAGTATGTGTAGGTGTGAAGGCTGCTCACCGTGCTAAAGTTCTCCAAAGTTAAACATCGATTTGAAATATCATAAATTCTTTCTGTGTGTTTAGCTGTAACAAGCCAGTCTGTTCAGTGTCGACAGGTTCTTCTTCAGCCTTTTGACTACAGGGGTCTGCCCTGGTCATCCAAATGACAGGACTGGGCCCTAAAAATGATTGGAATACCGAATTTTCTTATTTTGAGCAGTGGTTTCTGAAGTTGCCTATAGCTGCAGCAATACAGAGTTCATAATAAACCACAAAAAACCTCTCCTGGAAGTGATAAGTATTTAGGCAGTGACTTTGTGCTGAGCTCCATGGAGCATGTGTGTGGATTTTAAAGTTAGCACCAACCACATAAATTTACATCTGTTCTGGTGTGCAGATGGGATTACAGTAAAAGTGCCTAGACACTGCATTAATCCTCCAAGTTACAATGGACAGGAGTCAATCAGGATGATCTCTCAATGTCTCTAAGTAAGGTTTCTGTTATATTTCCTACAGGAAGTATGGAAAAAGTCATGCTCATATTTTCTAAGTGGCTGAATCTCTCTCTTGAGGAAAAAGCATCTTTATTTTTTTTTGAGTCTTCAGTAAAGATTTCTAACTTTTGATATTTGGAGCTTTAGAAAAGTCTTGTGGTGAAAATAATGTAAATCACATATAGATTAGAGGGGTATTTCTATACCTGTGTATTTCTAATTTGCCTTTATATTGTATTAAATCAAGCGCTAAGTGTACTGTTTATAACAAAACTCATCATTTCAGATGTTTTTGCATCTGCCCAAAGTGTTTCACTGAAAAAAATGGAACAGAAGCAGAATGCTTTCTTTAGCTGGCAGCTGAGAGTTCACAACTGGCTTCCCCATCTCTTAAAGGTTCGCTTGAACTCAGAGGAGTGTGCTGATGTGCTAAAGCGTTGGGTAGACCACCTGTGCTCTCCACAAGTCAACCAGAAGTCCAAAGCCATTCTTGTCCTCTTGTCACTTGGATGCTTCACAAAAGTTGCAGAGATGTTGCACAGGTAAAGATGAAATGGCTGCAATTTGCATTTTGTCCAGAATTGTTGTTTAAGTGTTTGTGAATCAGAAGTTAAGGGAGAGGAGGGGGGCTCTGCAGTTTCTGACACTTGTTTCTATATTAGTGTCTTTTTCCCTTGATTAACCTTGGCAGTGCAGTGCTTCTGTATGCTGAAACTGCTGGGGTTTGCTGCAATTTCAGGAAATATATTGGCATCTAAATTTACTGCAGGCTTTAAGATTTCTATCACCCATTGACCAAGCATTGACCAAGCATTGACCAAGCAGTAACAATTTAGAGTAGTTGTGATTATTTCTGAGTAAGTTGAGCTTAAGCTTTCAAATATTCTGCATCAAATGTGAGTCCCTTGGGTGTAAGGAGGAAAAGGGGATGTAGGAAGCTTGGGGAGGGGGAAGTCCGAGGCTACCAGATGTAACATGGGAACGGTGTGACCTGGCCCTACACACTGCCTGGGAGCAGGGTAGCAGATTCGCTGCCACGTGTAGAGTGCTCAGCGCTGTAGTGGTGCAGTGAGCACACAAAGCCTGTGCAGTGTGAAGGCTCGGAGGGTGACGTGGAGCAGTGCTGGCAGCTAAGAGCAGTGTGTGATCTGGGAGTGTGACAGTGGGGCACAGTGGCAGCTAAATGGTGATACCGTTTCACCTTGGTGACGATCAGAAGCCTTGCTCAACCCTCAGTGCATTTGCCACTCCAGACCTAGGTGCAATATTTTAGAAAGCCTGTGTGCAAGCGTTTTCATGCAGTGTCCTGGAATACTCTTTTCCTGCCTTAACATATTCTTCTGTTTTTTTTTTTCTTTTTCCCCATTTAACAGTATGAGGTACTTTGATAGAGCTGCTTTATTTGTTGAAGCTTGTCTGAAGTACGGGGCATTTGAAGTTAATGATGATACAAATATCCTTTTTCTGAAAGCCTGATTTTTCATCTCTGTGCTCATACACAGTGAGTATTCATGAGCTAAAGTTAGATGAGCTAGTCTGCACAGGAATAAGAGCTCCTCGGTTTATTTTCCGGGTTGTATAGTTCAGTAGTTCAGTTATTTTGTACACAGTATCTTAGGAAAAAGAACTTGAACCCCTCTACACACCAGCATACTGATTTACAGGTTAAAGTTCTCTATGAAGGAGTCACTTGAGACAGTGAAAACAAAATTAAAGGTGATGATCAAATAAGGTGAAAATGCATTCAGCATTTTAAAGGTGTGTGAATTATTGCTCAATACAGTCTGCACATCTGACCTGGGGTTCTGGAAACCGAATGGTTGCTCTAACTTTTAAATGCAATGAATAATAATGCATATGTATAAAATACCTGATTGTTTCCTATGGAGTCATCACTGATGTCAGCCTGTAAATAAAAAAAAAAGCCACTAATAAATGATGTAGGTAACTCCATATCTAATTGATGAACAAATCTTGATAGTATGACCTTACAATTTCTTAATTTCTTTTGCAAGTTGTGGCATGGTATTATAAAATTAAAGCAACTGCTAAGTAGAGTTTAAATTCAAATTTAAAGCAACTATTACTTTCTGTTTTCCTTAATGCTTCATTTACATAAATTGATCCATGCTATTTATGCAGATTATGCCAGGAGCTTGAAGCTCTTGGGCTTTAAACAAGGAGCTATTCTCTTTGCCTCAAAAGCAGGAGAAACTGGTAAAGAGTTACTGACTGAGCTCAAACAGCCTAAAGAGGAAATGACACAAGAGTAAGAATTTTATGCTTATGAGGAAGTTTGGGTTGCCTGTTGGACTGAGATTGCACTGTGTGAAAAAATGTTTTTCTCTTTGCTGTGTTAGCTGATAAATGTGATCTGAGCAACTGTTGTTAAATGTGTGTGGAGGCAAGATTAAGAACTGTTCTTCATTTTTGTTAAGATTGTCTTCACTTTTACAACATGGGAAAGAAGCCTATGATAAAATTATACAAGAATATTTCCAACTTTTTCAACTACAGCAGAAATCAAATTTTAAAGCATGCTGAAAGAATTCTGGACCTGTGTAAAAGTCTGCTCCATTTACTTCTAAAAATCAACTCTTTATAGCTCTTCACTATTTGTGTATTTATATGTATAAATGATATCAGTCTGTACTATAAAAATATAAATATATTTAAAGAATAAATACAGGTCACAAACGATACAGTTCTTTCCTGGAACAGCATGTTTTCTCAGTCCAGTTTTTCTATTTAAAATTACTGTTATTTTAAATCAATTCACTGTATTGTCATTTCCATAACTGTCTGGAATGGATCTTTAAACAGGTCTACTTACAAAAGTCTCCTAACATTCCAAAATCCATCAAACTTTTTTTTTTGTTATTTATTTTTACATTAAAAATTGTTTTCTTCTGCATTATCCTTGAGTGTGCACTCCCTACACACATTGGGGACTAAATTCTGCCTTGTGTCGACTGGTTCATGGGATCAAAGGATGGGAAAAGCTCCTACCTCCGGAGCAGCAAGGTAGGCTCCTGCAGAATATTCAGGAGACTGCTAACACTGTCTCCACAATTGCTGTTTTGTTTGTTATTTGAATGTGTGACTAACAATAAGTAAAAAAAATAAATAAAATTTTACAAAGCTATGCTGGCTTTTTAATTAGATTCTTTTTATACTAACACACCTTTTGGTCCAGATACTTAAGGATGCCACCAGTTACATCTTTTCTCATTTTTGTGCCAGTATTTCAGTATTTTAAGTACTTGGATTCATTATTGGTTCTTTTCTATTTATTACTGATTGACTGAGAAGTGTTACACCTGAGGAATGGATGCTGATGTTAAATTGCCCTTGCAAATTCAAGACTGTGGCATGTGAAAATTGATCTTGGTTAGAAAATGAAGTTATTCTTTCTCTCAACTTGTTGGATCTACTGAAGTTTAGTACACAGTAGTGAAATGAATCCTATCACACAGAAGTTCTCTCATTTGGATGTAACTCATGGCTTGTCTACTTAAGGAGAATTCAATGCACTATTTCTTTATGTTTGAATTTTGGTGGTTACATATTCTCCACTCCTTCCCAGAAGGAGCACCAGCTTCAGGACATCTCTAACCCCATAAACCTTTTAGTTCAAACCTAAAATAGCCTTTCTGATAGAATTTGAAAGGTCAGGCTTTTCAATAATGATGGTTTTTATACAAATTGAAAAAGTGAGTTTAATCACTCAGAATAGAAAAGCAGTTTGACTGCAATATATATTTTTTTCTTCTTGCCACATCTTATGTATGTCACAAAACACTTTCTGTTCAATGTATAACAAACAGTGCTTGTGTAGTTACTTTAACTTGAGAAAATAAGTAAATAGTGAGATTTGCCTTAAGTATTAACCTGTGAGCATCAGAGCTGAGCTAAATTAACTGTCATTAACTGGCCTAAATTATGGCTTGTGTTGACTACTCCAACTGTCCTCAATTCCTACTCCTGTTTCTGGTAGCAGTGCTCATGGATGAGGTTGCTCCAGAGTTAATGTAAGCACATGCAAACTTATTCCTTGATATTTCGCATAGAATTGTTTGTCAAATGGTTCTGAAAAAAATAAATAAATTCTGCTTTAATATACACTTGGATTTATAAATCTAATGTTTTTAAGAAAAACATTGTGATGGCCTTTTAATACTGAATGTTTCTTATATACATTACATGTGAAGGTTGCAGAATACTGTGTGGCATTCCCTATGGAACCTTTATGATGAAAATAGTGTAAAAGTGATTGAAAAGTTTATTTAGATAATGTAATCACTATCGTAATAAAACCAAACTTTTAAAAATCTCATGTGTGTCTTTATTTAATACAAGAACATCAGCTGTGGTGCTGGGGTTGAATGCTGCCTGTGTACTTGCCATTTTGCCTCTGGACCAGCTCTGTGCTCTTTAGTAGAGGAGGTGATTATCTTTGTGTGTAATAGTCACGTTCTCAGTGTTGGTACTCATGAAATGTTGCAATTGAGTAGTATTGCTTCCCAAGCTTTCCTAGCAAACAAAATGTGTACAGGTTAAATTAGAACAGTGCTTTCTGATTTTTAAAAGCACAGAAGAAAACCTGCTCCTTTCTGTTTTCACGCTGCCCGCCAACAAGTAATAGAATTCCTTCCCTCTCCACTGACACCAGTGAGTGCTGCACATCTCGGTTTTGTGCAGGAGGCAGGAAAACTTACACCAGGTGGACAATCTACTTCTCAAAAATAGGAAATGTGTTCAGCAATGCTCAGATTCATGTCAGTGAAGCCTTGTTTTTTCTCTTTCCTAGTACATGTGACTTCCCTCTTGACTTTTAGGATGCTTTTGTCACTTTGGCTTACAAGTTGTTTAAAATAATACAGCTAACTCTCTGATGTGGAATTGGCTTACACAGAATGAGATGTGAGAAGCTTCACACTTGTATGTTTGAATGACAAGCCTGAGAGTTTGGAATACATAAAGTGAACTGATGTTTTTTTTTTAACTTACCAGTAAATATTATTTTAAATTTTCTGAATCTCTTTGAGAATTCCATCCTCAAACCTCTGTGAAGTGGAAGTTTATAATCCGTATTTTCCAGGTTTTTCATGTTGAAGCCTCTGTCAGCAGTGAAGCCTGTAACCGAGCCATAGTCCTGCAACCTGTGTTTGACCATTCTTGGTCATGAAGAAATGGTAGAGGAATTGGTTTTGCAAGCCAATGTATAGAGATTCTTTATTCATTTGTCTTTGAATGTGAGTCTTACGTTAATTACACGTGATGTTTGATTATCAGAGCAATTTATTCAGGAGCTATTTTAAGGTTCATTTGCACAAGGCCAGGTCCTTCGTCCATAAATAAGATTTTTAGGTTCTCTAGGTGGAGAACTTCCAGATGGAGAACATCATGTAGCATAACTAGTGATGGTTACCCCTTTCATTATATTATATGAATACTTTTAGACTTGTATGCCCCTCAAACGATCAAGTTTACAGGGATACGTAGTTTGCCTTCATTTCAGTGAAGCATTCTGAAATTTGTACATCTGTGTGAAGCTCATTCAATCCTGAAGAAAATTTCTTTCTAAATCTGTGTGCTCACATTCAGCTTGTACTTTTACAACCTGAGAGAAGCTCATGCTAAATCTTATCCTGGGAGTCTTGTGGTAATACTTACTTTAAAAAACTGTTCTTTATTTTTTTCAATTCCTGGTGTGATTCTTAAAGTAAGCCCAAATTATTTCAGTTTTGTGATAATGGATTTTTTCGGTTTAGCTGTAAAGAAAAAGCCTAGAAAATAGTCTAGCAGCTTAGTTCAGAATAAGCAAACCCTAATTAAAGTTTTAATTGGAGCAGGGTAATAAAGGCAGTCTCAGAAGATTAGTCATATTGATTAACAGTATCTTGAATTTACCAGTGTATCAAAGGTGGCTAACAAGAAGATGAAGACTCTTTTTACAAGGAGTCACATGGCAAAGACAAGGGGTAATGGGTACAAGATACTCCTGGAGAGATTCTGAGTGGACTCCAGAAGGAAGTTTTTCACCATGAGAACAATTAGACATTGGAGTAATCTCCCAAGGAAAGGGGTGGATTCCCATACACTGGGCAATCTTTAAGACTCAGTTTGAGAGGGTGCTGGGCCATCTCGTTTAAACTATGTATACATATCACAGGTATCACAGGGTGTCAGGGATGGGAAGGGACCTTGGAGGTCTTAGAGTCCAACTCCCATATAATCCAGCTCAGGTCACACAGGAACACAGCCAGGTGGGTTTTGAAAGTCTCCAGAGCAGGAGACTCCACAACCTCTCTGGGGAGCCCGTTCCAGGGCTGTGTGACCCTGACAGGAAAGAAATTCCTCCTCATGATAAGGTGGAACCACTTCTGCTCCAGCTGACATCCCTTCCCCCTTGTTCTATCCCAGGGCACTTGAGAAGAGGCTGTCCCTTTCCTCCTGACACCCAGCCCTCAGATATTTATAAACATTTATCAACTAGATGATCTTTAAGGTACCTTCCCTGGTATTCTGTGATTCTATGAACAGTATGTAAAATTGCCTAATTCTGATCAGCTTCTGAAGTACTTTTCAAAAACTTCTCAAAAGCTGTATGTTGTATGTCTGTATATACACATAACATACACATAATGTGTGGGGGGGTTGATTCAGGGGGAAAATGAATTACTTTATTGCAATGTAAAAGTGATTAGTACTGTATTACAAATTATTTATCATTTACTTTCATTAAAATGCAAACAGGCTGCCAATTTAGAGACCTTGCAGCCAGATAGAAGCATATATTATACATCAAGGAAACCTCCTCCAGAATATTGATGTGTTCAGTGTCTAAGTAAATAAGAGATGATGTTTTGCAGCAGTTTACCCTAGAGACAGAAAAGAAGGATGATTACAGATTCTTTAATGGGAAATGGGTTTGGTTTGGGTGATCACTGCCTGCCCAAAATTGTGTTCTTAAAAGCTCAACTATAAATTTAATTGTTGCTGAGCAGTAGAATAATAATAGCTTGGAAAAGAGTATGGGCTCTATTTTTTATTGTTAATAATCCTTTATTACTTTATCAGAAGAATTCAGCATGACTTTGATATTAATGAAACCTGGCAAAAGATTTCATTAAGGAGCTCAGGGTAAAAATGTTGCATTCCTAGATCTTGGTAGTGGCATAAAATTCTTTCATGAGGCTGATACTGATCCATTAGTATTTTTGAATTGGAACTTCTTGATAGTAATCTTCCATTTCCTACCTAAACCCAGAAGGTGTGAGCCACAGCTGTGATAGTTTCAAAGTATCTTACCATAGTGTGATATGTCTTGTGTCTGTTTCATCATTCCACTTCGTGAGGACTGGAGAAAACTGGCACCTAAAATTTCTATTAAGTCAGGAAAAAATCAGAGAGGAGAAAAATGAGTAGGCTCAAATTGGTTGTGCAAAGTCCTTATCCCGCACAGTTTTTCCACACGTGGAGGTGTATTTGTAAGTGAGAATATCACAGCAATTTACTGTGCAGAAAATCCAATGGAAAGAAAGTCTCCTCCCTGTTTAGTAAAGGCAGGTGGCAACAGATACCGAAGCTCAACATGAATTTCAGAGAAGAATGACCAACAGGAACTGGGAAGGGAGGAGAACTTGACAATTCTTAAATTGAGCTGGAGAGGAAAAGGCTTTGAAAGTTTGTTTTTTTAGTTTCAGGGGAACAGCCTTTTAAAAGGCTTCTGTTAAAACATAGGAATGGAAGAATGGCAAAAGAAAATGTAATGGTTATGGTGTATTTGCAGATACTCAAGGTATAAACATTTTGCTTTAATACAGGATTTTTCATAAAGAGAAGCAGCAGAACTGTGTTCTCATCTCTCCAAAGGTTGTAGTGCAAAAAAATTCAATAGCCAAGTCAATATATGTTAATTCCCCAAGAAAATTCAGATTCTTTTGCAACTTCATACCCACTTGCATGAGATGCTGACATGTTCTATGTTGTTTTGCATAGGTGGGATCTCATAGAAATTGTAAGTTAACCCACATGCAAAATGCATTTTGTCCACACCTGTTGATTCAAAGGGAGAAGAAGGATGTTGAGAAAATAAAGATTAAATATTTTGGAAGGGGGCTGGTGGATTTGGACACAGTGATTGTCCATGAAGCACATGTACAAACTTCATTTGCAGAGCTGCAATGTGGCTTTCAAAGGGGAGGGGAAGATGTTGGCAGTATGCACAATTAGAATTTGCTGGCCACGTGCAAAATACTGTCCTTCCCTATTGCATTTTTTCTCCTTTGATCAAAAGACAGGATCTACCTTTTTTTAAATGTCTGGCTTCTGACAATTTATTATGTGTAGTGAATTAAGAGACCCCATGAAAATACATGCTGACAGCTTTAATGGAAGCCACTCATTTACTGAAAATTTTAGCAAAATTAATGGAGAGAGACTGGAGTGGCAGAGCTACAGTCTGTTCTAAAGAGTCAATGACCAGAAGGCTTCCAACCTCCTGTAACACAGATCATTGACCTTTTCAGAGCTCTCAGTCCATCTGAACAAATTAAGTTGTAATGAGTTGGATATGGAACGAACAGGCAACTAAAATGTGAAATACTGAAAAGGTAAAATGTAGTTATCTTGGCCTAGGGCGTAGGTACACTTTGAGAGATTACAGCTGGTACCTCATCCATCTGAGTCCATCTGCTCTGGTGGAATGATATTAGGGAACATGGAAATATATCTGAATTTAGAGCATTTCAATTTATTTTTTAATTATTTAGAAAAAAAAAATCTTTGTGTTTAACTTGCTTTTAACTTGTTTGTTTGCAGATTTAAATGGCTTTGTACCTTGAACATAACAACTGTGGAAGAAAAGGAAAACCACGTATAATCAGAGAAGGGAACCAACGTATTCAAAATGCAATTACAGAAGGTAAGTGGTGCCCCCCTATGCCTGCTGGAGGAAGGGAAGATGAAGTTACGTTTGAGGCTTTACAAACTTAGATAAACAATTACCTGGCACTAGGTTTCATTCCATGATATTCACTGAAATTGTTGATCCCATTTAATAGGTTAAACTTCCCTCTCCATCTTCCTATATTTTTCTTTCCTACCTGTTAATGCAGTACAGAAGGAGGAATTGGGAGGATAGGAGGGTACTGTCACCACCCACGTTACAAACAGCTCGTGAGCAGGAGAGCAGATGCTACAGGTGAAGTGAGGGTTGGCTGTTAGTCTCCAAATTCAGCAGGTGGCAAAGGCAAGGACATTTCAATACTTCCTCAGAGTGACTTTATTGGCCCAGCTTAATGGTTTTCTTTCTGGGAATTGGATCCATAGGAATTTTATCAAGGATTTTTAGTGGATCCAACATACTTTTTTTTTTCCCCATGTCCTTGTCACCACTATTTCATTTAGCAAATGCTGGCTGTAGTTCAGTGCAGTTCCCATGGACAAACTCCATTTCAATGGCTGCTTTCCAGAGAGTTATTGAGCAATGGCATTAAATATTGTTCAAACCAGATGCCAACAGGTGCTGTGGGAAAAAAAAATAAAGGCAATGTTTTGTTGTTACTTTTCACTCTAGTGTAGCATGAGATAACAGATATTAAATTTGTCTGGCTCCTATTTCACTTGCTGCAACTAATAAAAAGCTATAGGCAACAAATTTCAGTAAAAAAAGGTCATCTTTTTGCCTTTTTTTTTCCTGTATGTAGTCATTTTTTTCACTTGTTTCATAGTTATGACCCCAGTGAGTCAATCTTTCATTGCTGTGAGGCCTGCTGTTTGAATCCAACCAGAGGCTCACAAATAGTAGTGTATTTTGGTGACCCTTTGAAAATATTTTTTCCAGCATTGTTTGTGAGTGAAATCCTACAGTAGCCTGTAGCAAGCATGCACAGATCTTGGCTCAAAAAACCCATGCACAGCATAGGTCTTCTTGGATCACAGTTCCTTGGTAGCATATTATTTAACATTTATGGTCCTCTCTTGGTGCAGCCCTTTCATAGCACCCACCGCTGATGATCGCAGGATTTAGAGGTTCACTCAGAAAAAGGCAAAGTTTACTGGTTTTCTACGTGTCTTTTCTGAGTATATTTTCCAGTTATTGCCTTCGTGGTTTTTCTGGTACGATGGGCTATGAACACTGTCAGATTCTCTTCTTCATTCTGGTGTAGCATCTCAAACTGCTGTCTGCACGGAAGGTCTGAGATGTTTCTCCAGCAGGTAGACTGGTTCTCTCAGAGAGTCTGTAAAAGGTGCTACCTGTGTTTTCTGGGAGTCAGAAGTAGTTTGTAAACACATTTCTCTGCAAAGTGCATTACAAGACAGACAGGGTTAAAAGTGTAATACTTAAATAGAAATAAAATATAAATTAGTTTCAGCACATTTCTAAATATTCAGAGTATTCTGCTGCTGAAAGATTTTTTTTATTTTATTTTTTTTTAATATGCCAAATAATGTTTATTGTCAAGTATCTGTGTTTTCTTTTTCTAAGTTTCTACATCTGCCACTTATTTAGACACAACTTGTTTTACCTGTTGGTTTCTGTCTCTGGTAATGCTTTATATAAGCATTAAATTAGTTTGTTTTTTTATGTTACTTGCAGAACTAGTATGTAGTCATTACATGCGAGATATGTCAGAACATTTGGGTGATGGTTTTTGTGTAATGCATCTTCTCCAGGCTCTGCATCTCTTCTCTGGGTTTACTGTGTGATTCTTTTCTCTTGCTTCAGCCCTAGTGTTATCTTGCATTATGGAAAACTAGCAAGATTGCTGCTGCAGGTGTCATTTTCCAAGACCACAGCTTTGATCACATCACTGTGCTCATGTACTCTGTATTCACCATGCCAAAATGTTGGTCTTATCTTCCAGCCTCTGTTCTCAGGACTCCACCTCTGAACACTTGTTTTGATTTTTGTGGGCTTTGATGTTGTTTTCTGATGTTCAGGAGAAAGTAGGTATTTTCTTTATTTTCCTTTCTTTTCTCCTTTTTTTTACAAAGAAGCTGTTTTTCAGATGAAGAGCAAAGTGTGAAGTTATGGACAGCTGAATGGCAGCAAAATGACCCTGGGAACAGGCTGCTCTGTCTTAGCTCTGTCTCCGTGCTACCCTCCCATTTTTCCTTTCTTTCTTACTACTAAGGCATGATAGAGAAGCACAGAAATGGCAGCAGGAAATGAAATGAAGTAACCACCTCCTAAACCAAGCTGGAGCTATGGCACGGTGCTATGACAGTTAAACTCCAGTCTATGCTGGGGAAATGAAGGGGAAGAGGAGGAGGAGGAGATGCAAATCTTGGTCTCTCCAGGAGCACCACTGGCTGCTTTTTTTTTCTCCCCCCCTCAGCTTGCTCTGTTTCTGCTGAGGAAGCTGCTCTGACGTTATCACAGTGTTTAATTTTGTACACCAAGGGAGGATAATTGAGGACTGGTAACCTCCATCTATAAAAACCAAGACTACTTAAAGCACATTGACTTCCTCCATCAGTCATCAATGACTTACTCCATGATCTCAACAAGCTGAGATAACCCAGTGCTCTTGAATATAAAGAGTGTTAATTAGTCTTTTTCCCCTTGACTGGTAGGACAATTCCCCCAGGTGCCTTTTCTATTCTCTTCTTAATCCTTTGAATAATCTGGTGGACCTTTACAGCACTTTGGCTATGTCTCATATTTTTTTTCAGGAGTAAAGGAGCATTTGCTGTCCATCAGCTCAGCGAGGAGCTCTGTAGTGGCACAAGCAGAGGGCTGCCTCCATCCCTGATGAGCTGGATTAGTAAATGATGTGCTTTTAGTGAAAGCTTGGGCTCCCTTCCCTCACACCCACGTTCCTCTCTGTGTGTTCTCACTCACATTGTGCTGATGCTTGTGTGGCAGAGTCACAAGAGAGGTACGGAAGCTGAACTAGCTGGAAAATACCGAGTTTTGTTTGTTTTAAGGTCTTTGTGGGTTTTTTTTAGATGAATGTTTTGCTGGATCAGTTCCCTTGCCTGGTTCACCACATGCTTACTGAGGCACCCAGAGGTGAATGCAGATGTGAGGGTTTGGGTTTGGGGTAGTCTGGCTTCAGGTTACCTGTGCAGACATGAAACCATGCTCTTGATTTGAAACCTCTGAGGAGAAAGAAATATGTAAGGTCTTTGTTTTTATTTTCAATACAAAATTTGACGGGTGACATCTGTATTTGAAGTTAGCATCACGATCACTTTCACTGGAGGTAGCACACATCAGATATTCATGGCATGTACCATCAGTAGCTGGAAATCATTGAAAGGGAAAAAACCTAATCCCAAAACACAAACTCAAAAACCCAGGGTATGAAGTTGCAAATGACCTGACTCTATTCTATTTTACAGAGTTCTTATTTCAGTAATTTCTTGCATCTGAAATTTTAACGTATCTACAGTAACTGAAGTATTGTATTGACTTCTGGTTCCTTGTATACCATCCCTCCCTAGCTCGTAGAACAACTGATGATTTGGAGCACTCCTTTGCTTGTTTCTTAATTCTTGACAACACTATAGCTTTATTTCCTCAGTCCAACAGGACTGTTTTGTGAATTATCAACAGAGGTGTTTTGCTTTTTGAACATCACACAACTAAAGTGGAGTAGCCACGTTCAAACTTCTGTAGAAACCAGCTCATTCTTCCTGCATTTGGGAAAGGAAGGCAGGCATAGCCATTTTTCCAAACTGGAACAAAATGGAGCATTTTCTTTCTTCCCTCAAGAAAAATAGTTCTTAAATACTTATCAAGCCAAAGTGACTTTTCCTTCTGACTGTTTCTTCCAGTTCAGTTCTGTGGCTTACCTCAGCATCTGCTTTCTTTTTCCACTCTGTGAAGTTAAGCCTGGGTTTGATTAAAAGCAAGCTGAAAGGCAGATTAATGCATTGCAAGAAAAAGCAACCTTGCTAATATGAAAAGAGAGCAGGAAGGTAATTTGTCAGCGATCGCCTGGTCCTGGATGTGATGTTTTCTGGTAGCAGATCTTTATCCCAGTAGGACTAAGCTGATGTGTGTGGGGGGGTTATTATTATTTTATGCCACAACCATCTCATCAAAAAGCCCAAACACATTCTTTGAACTGAGCTGAAATCATCTGTTTGTCCTTTCTGACTGCTTTGCAGGCAAATTCCTCAGCCATAAAATTATTTGTGAAGTACATTTTTCTCTTTCCCATTCCACCACATTTTTATTTTTGATGGACTTTTAAAAGGCTTGTGTTTCTGTGAAATTCCAGTGATTTGTGATATCTTCTGTGACTTCAGCTTTCAAATCCAAGAGGCAATTTATTTCTTAGTCTTCCTTAGTTTTTATTCAAAGAAATGCTGAATGAGTAAAATAATAACAGAAAATGTAGACAGAATGAAAAAAAAAAAGGCAAACCAAAATCAAACCACAGTATCTAGAGTGCAAGTCAGTGAAGGATGAAATGCTGAGACTGGAAGGGAGAAATGAAGATCAGGCTCTGCAGGAGAGAAGAGATGCACACAGATTGTGTATGCAGAATGACGTGGACTTTTTTTCTAGAAACTGAAGGAGTCACAGAACTCATCTTCTACTAATTGAAGGCAGCGTGCAGACTGGGCTGCTTCATCTCTGAGCCATAGCTGGAGGATCTCCGAGGTGATGGTGCCTAATGGGGAGACCAGCACAGCAGAACTTCCCACTCCCAGAGCACTGGGCTGCCTGGGCAGGCCAGGGAACAGCACTGGGCTGTGCTTCAGCCTGATCTGGGGCTACAGCAGAATGTCAAAGCAGAAACCAGCTACTCTGCTGCTCGTGTGAGCATCAGCACATTTACCTCCTTATACACACTCATCTGTTATGTTTACTGCTAACGAATTTTCTCTTCTCTTGCTGGATATCTCTCTAGCAGAGCTTTCAAATACACATCGATATCTGGATATATTGATATGATTATTACTATTAACAATGGATGATGATGATGTTCCTTACTCCATTCAATAAGCTGTCATGACCACTTTCTTTTTCAGCTTCAGTTTTCCCTAACTGTAAAATTCCTGCCCCATTCCCTCGGCTTTTAAACAAGTCACTGTTAACAGCCTTAATAACTTGGTTTTTCTTTAAAATACTGGGAGGAGATTTTCCAGCTCCTGCAGGAGAGGGCAGCAGAGATCAGCAAATGCAGAGGCTGGTGGGACAGTCACTTGTACAGTGAAATAAGGAGAACTAAAGGGCTGGGGTTTTTCTTCTCTTCAGTCCTTAAAGAGTGGCAGCTCCCAGGCACTAGCCAAGCAGGAACAATCTCAGTTGTGGATTTTAGTGTTGTTTGTAAATAGCTGCAGGCTCTTTGGAAAATAAAGAAGGACATGGAGAGTATCCATTTTTTTCACAGGGGTGAGGCCACACCTCACTTCATATCTGGTTTGGTTTGGCAAGTAAGAAATGCTTGAAAATGTATTAATAAGTATGATTTAAAACACCATTTTACAGCTAATGCAGGCAGGGTAGGGTCTGCTTTGAAACCTGGTGGCTGGTCATGGTCAAGTCTGGTTCAAGTTATTTCTGTGTTGAAGGATTGCCTCTTAACTGCTCATTATTTACACTATAGGGAGGGTTTCCCTTCTAGAAAATGCTGAGAGCAAATCTGATGCACACAGAAATTACAGCAAGCATATCCTATCTTCAGGTGACAAGGGTAAACTGCTTCTGCATTTTACCTGCAGGATCAGAGGATGCTTGTGCCAATAATCCACAGTAAGTTGCTGGCAGCACTCGTGGGTACCAGCAGAGATAACAGTAGCTTATTTTTTTTTTTGTGTATATGTAGAAAGAAGAAAGGAGGAGGGAAAATTTACAACAGGAATGTTCTCTCTGATGGTTTTCAAAGACCTCAGCACTTGCTGGCATGGGTGTTTCTGGTGAGCAGCAAATTGTTGTCTGAATTTTTATGTGATTTTGGTATTTTTAAGTAAACTGAAAGGTACCAGGAACGTCACTGTCCAGAGGCACCAGTGTGTTCTTGACTATAGATATGCTGAAATAACCTTTTATTATTGTTATTAAAGCCTAATAACTCTTACCTCACACACCGAACACTTCTGTCAGCTTCATGGCATTCCCTTTGAAGGGAAACCAAACTGAATTGCTGCTCTTTCAATGTGCAGACTTTCCATGGGGCCTACAGACCTGTGTCAGATGATTCTGAGCCCACAGTGGGTTTAGTTCAGCAGCAAGCAATCTGCACTTTCAGCTGGAAAACCAACACAGAAATGGGTTTATTTTTTTGTTAGAAGCATCTAATATTCATAACTAGTGACAAGAGCCCATAGTCGTGCTGATTCTTGAGGCAAAGCTCTACTTGAACCATGTGTGTATCCTCGTGGAGCTTTAGGTGGATGCCAGGGACAGGCAGGTTTGCTCTTGCTAGATGTAGTTCTTCAGCTAGCATGGTCAAAAATGGTAGGAAAACAAGGGCAGTGATGAATCTGATACTGAAAATGCTCTGAGCTTTACCCTGACAGCATCTCCAAAGAGCTTGTGCCATCATCTGGTGTCTCCAGAACCCCTTCGTTTCCTTGCCCTTTTCATATTGAGGACTCACAAGTTAGATCACCTGGGGACCAAGGGAGGTACCTTGCAGGTCATTCACACCATTTCTTAGAAAAGAGCACAATTTGCCAGGAAGAAAATGCGCCAAAAAGCCTGAAGACACATACTGTGCAATGGATTTACAGAAGAAGGGTTTGTGTTAAACATGATGGTGAGTATTGGCTGATGCTTGCTTTAGGTGGATATGATTTATTTTATGGAGTAAGTAATTCTATTTTAAAGCACGGACCTGCTCATGCTCACACTGAATCTACTTACCTGCTCATGCTGAATCTAGGGATTTAAGAAATGATTAGATATATGGAACTTATAGTCTTTATGGAATTAGCCTCTTCCCAGCTTTTAGTTCACTCTGGGGTCCTGTTCAGATCCTGCCTGAGGGACCAAGGGATGGCAGCCTGTAAAAGCATCACTGGCCTGCAGGAGGCTGTTTGCTGCTGCTGTGGGCTGGAGCTGGACCCCCCACAGCACAGAGTGAGAGGGAAGGTGCCCTCCTGCCCCATGTGTTTGGGGGCTGCTTTGTCTCAGCTCTTGGAAGCTGTGCTCACTTTGGACTTGTTCACCCAGGAGTCTGAGTAGGTAGTAATATCCTCTGAGTGCTGAGTGTTGCTGAGTCTTTCACTTGCAGGTCTAGTTTGAAGCCAGCTAGGACTGACAGCAGTTGTACCCCAGGAGAGTGATAAATTGCTTACATAAATAAAGATGATGTAAACACTGGCAATGTCAAGGGAACACCCTCCCAAAAGCAATTCTGGGTTCACTGATGCAGTCTGTACTTAGCTCTCCTGGTATAAAAGGTCTGAGAAATTGATTTCCCTCTCCCAGCAGCAAAATTGGGCCACTGCTGGCAGGGAAACATCACTTTCCCTCATCTGTGCTTATAGGTCTGGCTCTTTCTAGGTTTTGTCATTTATCCTGGTATGAATCAGGAATATCTGCTCTGAAAGAGCCCGTTTCATTTTCTTTTTAAAATACACATTTCTCATGGTTTCTTGCTCTGTAGATTTACTCAAGACCAGATTGGGTGGGGCTTTGAGCAACCTGGTCCAGTGGGAGGTGTCCCTGGCCCTGGCAGGGGGGTTGGTACTACATGATCTTTAAGGTCCCTCCCAACCCTGACAATTCTATGATTCTATAATACTCAAGTATAAATGTCACAGTTCATCCTTGATTGCTGGAAAGGCCAGAAGGCTCATGAAGACAAGCAGGCTGATTAGAAAACAGGTCACTTAGACTTCCACAAGACTCATTAAACCAACCTTGACCACTCCAACTATTGCTTGATGCATGGACACTTGAACACTGCATGAACACTGTGTTTAATATGTGCACGTGTTGAATGGGACTGCAAGTTGTCTGTCTGGAGAACAGCTCCAACAGTGAAATGCTTGGGGAGCTGTGGTTAGCAGAAGCAGGACTGCCTGCAAATGGGGAATTGGGGCAGTTTCCCAGAATCAGAACTACCAAAAAAAAAAAGGGCATAGTTTTGCCTCCTGATTTCGCCTGCTCAATCTCTGCAGCTCTGAGCCTGTGGCAGAGGAAGCTAGAGCAATTTTCTTTAGGGGTTAAAGTAACTATTGTCTTTGTTCTCCAGCCCTCATCATGATGGATATTCAAAGCCATGCTGGTAGCTGAGCAACTTGTCTCTTTAGATAGGCTTCTTAAAGCATGCATGCATGCAAGATGTATGCAATTTTTTGTTATAATATGCAGTGCATCCATGTGATACTTTGCAATAAATTCATGGGAATGGCTGCCAAATTCTGGACCCACCCATATAACTTATCATAATATTCAGAATGTTGATAGTCAGCAAAATGAAAAAAAAAAAAAAACAACAAAAAAAAGGATCATCTTACAGAGTAAAAATATTTTTCACAGTAACTAAATGTAACATTTAGAGGGCTACATCTCTGCATATCACGTATATATCTGTCTTCTAAACTATAAAATTAAACTTAATGAGAAAAAAGAGAGTGAGAGAAAAAAAGAGAATGAAGCCAAAATGGTTTTGTTTCAAATTTTCAACACATTCGTTCATAGGGATGTTTGTCGAGCTATGCGACCGCTATAAACATTCCCAAATATATTGACAAAATTATCCCTGATGACTACAGCCCTTTGTCATTTAGGATTTTCATTGAAAACTTATGTCAAAGGCATCTTTATCTGAATGTACATAGGAGTAAGCAATCAATAGGCAAGCACCATGGTGCACAAACTGGAGCATTTTCCTGGGTCAGCTGTTGGCCCAACGTGCAGTACCGATGGACATGGCTCTTTGAGGGCTTGTAGCAATGTTGTTATTGAGGACGAACACAATCTGGAGATCTTTGCAAGTGTATTTATTCGTCTAAACCTTCTTAGCCAGTATGTAGAGAGTGGGAAAGTGATTTAAGATATTGGCCAACCTTGTTTATATTAAAAGGCACATGTCATTTCCCCACTAACAAACGCTTCTGAAGCACAGCTATGGCAGGGACTGAACACTGCTTGGCTTCAAGAGTGCTATCATCCTTGGCTAAGTGCCACACTAAGCACGACTGGGGCAAAGGACAGGGACACTTTCAATGTTGTGCACCTCAGAAACTACTGTAGATGGAATAAACAATGGAGGACTCTCAATAGCAGCAGACATTTTTATTTTTATTTTTTTTAGATTATAGCATTTCCTGTGCCATGAGTAAGAAATGAAATAATTTCACTTTTAGTCACCTGTATTACTGACAGTTGACTCAACTGGTTCAAGATCCAATTTATTGCTATTAATTTTTCCTTACCCTCTGATTTCTTACTGATAAGAGGAACTTGCTTTCTGCTAGCAAATCTTCCTTATCCTTTTTCTGTCTTCTAAATGATAACATGTTTTCACAGAGGAATGACTTCTGCTGAAAGGCTCCAAATTTTTTCCTCCTTTTCACGTCTCTGTAGGGTTTCATCCTTGCCAACTCTTTTCTCATGTTCCACACTGCTTACGTATGTAACTTTTGAAGATGGTTTTCTTGTCAGTGTCTCTGTGGCTGAGGATTTTATGGCAGTAATTATCTCAGCATTAATGCTTTGTTGGATTGAAGGTTTCAATTAATGTTCTTTTGGTTTTGTTTATTTATTTATTTTAATTATTTTCTTGTTTATTTGGGGTGGTTTTTGTTTTCTGGTTTTTGTTTTATTTCCAAGATGTTCTGTGTGCAAATCATGAGCTTCTGTTTGTTTTTTTTTCTTCCAAACTTTCAGTTATTTTAAATTTTGCTCTTTTTTCCTTGATTAACAGTGTTCCAGGTTCTCTGTGGGAGTCCACTTCAGGATTCAGTAATGGAATGAAGTGAAGAGTTAATTGCTTGGGCTCAATCACATAGTATTGCCCATCCTCTGGCTCAGTAGCTAAAATCCTTAAACTGTGATAGCTGATGGGAACAGTTGCATTCACATGAGGTGAATAATCCCCAAGAGGGCTTTTCAAATTCGCTATGATGCATCTTCAGGATGTAACAGAGCAGAGCTTTTCTGAGGCCAATTGTGTACCAGCTGAGGATCTTCCCAAAGATCCTTCACTAACTTCATTCATACTCAGTTATTCAAAGAGCATCAAATGACAGTGCATGTAAACAAACAAACAAACAAAAACCAAAACCAACCAAACAAAAATTGACCAGCAAGGCAAATTCATATTTTCTTTGAGAGTTTGTAGAAAAGGGTTGGATTCTTTCCTGCAGCTTTGGCAGGTTTTGATTCAGCTCTGGCAGTAATTATTCAGAGTAGAGCTGGATTCTGTATGAGAGAGAGAAAATACACATAATTCCCAGGGAGTCTTGACAGTCTATGCAATTAAACTGATTTCTGTCATCTCTGGACAGTGGGAAAGGATGAAAATAAAGTTCATATTTGATATACATTAACTCCTAAGGTAGAAAAGCCAGCTTGTCTTCCAAGATGCCACGTGACTCTGCATCTGCCCCATGGTTGCTGGTTAGGCAGGAGGTCACCTCTTAGATGCCCTCTCCAGATTTAGAGTCTCATTTAAAACTACAGCTACTGTTAAAAACCTGTGTGTGTTGTATTTCCAGCTTGAATCAGTCCAGTCTCAGCTTCTAGCCATTCATCATGAAGCCGAGCAGAGGGTGTTTCTGTCTGTCAAAGCCAGAGAGTTGCTGGATGCCAGCCAGCTCTGACCCCCTTAGCAAGGCTGGTTGCTTTGGACATGGTGTTGCACTATCAGGGTCACCCAGCTCCTGACTTGTTTTCTGCTGGCATATCGTGTGGGCACAGCAGGATATATATGTGCCTCAAGGTTTTCACTGCTATCTCCCCCTGGATACACAGTTTAACCATTGTCCGCTGCAGTTCTTTTCAAAGTACAAAGGGCTGCTTTCTAAGACAATGCACGCAGTGAAATTCAGCATTTCTGGTGATTTATGTAGCAGCATTATTCCATTTCTTACAAAGACCCCCGCTGAAACGCTGCATGTGAGTTTTGCCAAATGGCTTGCTGATCTCCTTCCACTTCGAAGCGCTTTCACGGAGGCATCGTTTTACTGCTGTCTGTCTGAGAGCTGAACGCAGATTTTATTGTGATCAGATTTCAGTTTCTGAAGATCATTTCTGAACTTCACAGCAGTAGTGATTCCTTCAGTAAAGACTTTCATCAAGCACTCTTTTGTAATATCAGGCAAGTTACCTACCCAAAGCAGAAAAATCCAGACACGGATACACTGAAAGTATTTGCTATGCTGCTAATTGGTAGAAAATGATCTCTTTAATGTGCCTTAGTTGCGCATTCTGGTGACATTTCCAGACAGAAATAATAGCTTCATCTGTTATTTTTTAAATGGGTATCCATGCTTATAAAGAAAGCTAAATTCATGTCTGTAACATTTCTGCATGGTCTCCTAGTGTGATGTTGAGAAGCAGGCAACCTCCACTGCTCCCCTCTATGAGGCAGCAAATGACTTGCATGTTCAACACTGCTGGTCATAGAATTAAGCAAACTTTCCAGTGGCAGTTGTGACCAATATCTATAAGGAATATGGAAATCTTGTTTACAGGATGCTTAATGGTGAGTCTGAAGTGCACTTGCTGTGATTTTGCAAGGACTCACTTCGTCCCATGCTATCAGGTGAAAGCCAGAGCACATATTCAAACGGAGTGGAAACATTGTAAAATGGTAAGAGTTGATGGATTTGGTTGTTGGGTTTGTATTTTCTGTTTGTGTTTTTTAAAGTAGAAGCTGTCATCTCTTCTTGGTGGTAAATCAGCATCTTTTACTAGCTGTTACACATTCCCATTATGTACCCAGCAGAATAACCAGCTTCCAAATAAAACTTGAAGATTCCAGGAAAGTTGTTACAACTGCTTTAAGTTGGTTTAAGCTTCTGCCTACAGAAAAGAGCAACTTCATCTGAAAAGGTTGGACTAACTTACCTGGGTTATGTAGAACAGGATAGGAGTTTAAGTAAGGTGAAGTTGAGCAAATACCAAGAAACAATTTGCCATAGGAAGGAAGGTTTCTCCTTAGGACTGTTGACTGCATAATCTCAAAGCAATGCCCCAGCCTTTTGTAGTAGGAGCAGGAGGAGGTGGGAGGTTTGCGTTCTACACCTGAGCTGCCCTGTGTCTAAGTCACTTTTTTCTCCTGTGCTTACCTGTCTGTAAAGTGAGGGTGAATTCTGTCTTGCTGTAGCAAATTCTCAGAAATCTGTAGGTCAGAAATTACTTCATGACAGACTAGGAGTTTACAGGATGTCAGCAGCCTCCAAATATACAGGCTGTTTCTGATCCGAAAGTGGCAGAGAAGCATTCTGATGGCTGAGGTGCCCAAAGCTGCTTGGATGAGTTTGCCAAAGCAGGACAGATCTTCTGAGAAGACTGATCAGGCTCTTCCTAACATACAAGTAGGTTGGTTCCTGAAACACAGGACAATTTCACTAAAATAAGCAACAGGGGTCATCTTAAGCAAGGCAAATTATGTAGTTGGAAGAACTTGTACCCATAAAACTGTCCTGACTCTTCCAGTGTTGTCTGGCTCAACTTTGATGGAAAAATACACGAAACTCACCAAAATTCACTGTGCAGTAAAAGCAGCAAGACAATTTCTCAGTAAAAAATTTCAGGTAGATGGGTCAGTTGGGCCTGGTGAGGTTTTTGGTGTGTATGGTTTTGAATCATGAATACTGTCAGAATTTGCTGTTCAGAGATTGAACAAAAGCTGTATTTAAATGCAGGCAGTTAAATGACATTCAACATAACTAATGCACAATATTGATGAATAATATTAATATTGATGAAAAGTAAAGATTGTGTTTAGTAAAACACCTTATCATAAACCAGGCCTGGTTTACTCTGTTAACTTCATTTTTTTTCTGCTGTATGTAAAACTATTCGTACAGAAATATTGTGTGTGGATTAGAGTACACCTGTTGTGGATGATCTTTAGAGATTTGAGTTTAGCAGAGGTTGCTGCTTAGACCTTTTCTCTTATAGGATTCTGAGCCTAAATTTTAAATCCTCTAAACAAAACCAAACCATGAAGAATTTAAGGTGATAACTGCTTTAGATTCCCTTGGATTGCTCTGCAGACTCTAATTTAGAGACTAGGTACATACATTTTGATTTTTTTTACTAAAAACAGAACAAATCAGAATATCATTTTTAAAAATAAAATTAATTAAAAAGAAGCCACGCTGCTATTTTTTCCTTTACAAATCTGTTCAGATATACAGCACTATCATGAAATTAACAGGCACAAAAAGATTAAGTAGTGCTCATTGAGGTATTAGGTAATCTCATTTCTGGCCCTCTGAAGTCAATGAAACTTTGTTGTATGCCAACAGGGAATGAAATCATAAGAGCTGCCTTTTGCCTTCGCTCCAGAATTTTACCCTACCACATAGGAAACAGAAAAAATCCCTCTTGTCAGGGATGTCCGTAATGTACTGCGAGGTTTCCCATTTATTATGGTAGCTGCAATATTGAAGAATGTTGTTTACCTGCCTCAGGTGTTTGATTGATGGTGTTGTTTTGTACTTCATCTTCTAAGTTGAAGTAGGGCAGAAGCTGTGTGATCTTCAGACAGCTTCTGGCCCACAGCACACTAAGAGTTTTGAAGAGGTCTAATAGATCAAAAAGTGACTCTTCCATTTTAGTTTTCTAGAGTCCAACATATTTCTTTATCGTCTTCTAAAACCAGCTTATTACCTCTTGCATTATGCTCTGGAAAGTAGCCATAACTTCTGATCAGTCCATGAGCCTGCCTTTCTGTTGACAGATATTTGTTTGATCCTGCGGCCTGGATAAAGAAGGCATCTTTACTGTAACCAGACTTTACCTGGAGCTGGTCAGAAAGTGAAAGATGACTAAAAGGTTTCATTTTTAGCAGAAAATTTGTTTGGACTGAAATTTTCAAAGCAATGCATCTGAATCCAAAACCAGATCTTCCAGGTAAGATCACGGCTAGGATGGAACTTGGTCAAATGAGGACATCAGAGTCAAGTCAGCAGCCTGGAGGTCACACATACCTGTGAGCACCTGACCACCAAATGAGTGGCCATCCACCAAGCTATTGAATCTCTGGAAGTATTTGCTTTCCCATTGCATTTTGAGGGGTAAATATCCATAGATAACTTTAGTTTTTCCAAACTATTGCAGAATAAATTCCTGTTGTCTTGTCACTCCTAATTCAAAATCCCCTCCCTGACCTCTTTCTTCTGCCTCCCTTTTCCTTCAACAGCCTCTCTGTAGCTGGGATGAAGACTTGGGCTTAAACACTGTTACTTCTGTGCTGACTGAGTATCTCACAAAAGACCTTTGCAAAGTCTGTGCATGATCATGCAATAAGGTAAGCAGATCAACAGACTTAGAGCCAGGGCTGGGACATGAAATTAAGGTAGGGACTACAATGCATTAGCCAGTTTTCATCATCTCCAGAAAAGTTTTCTCTGAAGTGGTTTATTCATTCTCTGAATTGGATGAAGCCAGAAACGGAGCACTAGCTTTAAGGCATACATAGTGTACACTCAATAAAAGAAAGCTTTCAAGAGAGGAATGTGTGAGCTAATGCGATCCTAGAGCAAGAGCAACTCATGCTTCAACAAGTTATATGCATTTTTGTGTCTGTGGCTGATAACTTGCCCCTACTTGTCAATGCAAATTATCTCCTGCTAAATGAACGTTCAGCCCTCAGTGGCTGAGAGATTCAATGCGAAAATGAACAAGTCATAAGTTGTCAGAGAACAGGTTTCCTCCCATGTATGGGTTATTGAGGCAGCATGTAAACATGTCTGTTTAGCATAAGGTCAGTTGGTGTACAAGCTCCAGTTGGATGGTATATTGTGACAGAAGAAGAAAAATCAGACTGAAAACAAGACCCATTTCAAATAATAATGAGAACCAAACCAGACAGAGCATGTGAAAATATCCTTACCATTTAGCATCTTGAAGTAAAAATTGCTGAGGGAGATTTTGGAATCTATACCAGAGAAGGTTTGTTCTTAAGGAAGCCAAGGTACACTTGTGCTAGGAATGGCACAGGCTGATTTTCTAAGGGCAGAAGATTAAGTGACTGGTTTCTCCTGGGCTCTTAACTGTAGCTTTCTGTCCACAAAAAAATACTTTCACTGTCTCTAGAAATTACATTCTCTAGTTTATCTTAAAAGATGTTGCCTTTTGAGTTTCAATTGGTGTCCAGCTTTTCTGATATATTCAGCTATAAACTCCTCCCAACAGATTATACATCTGAGGTATTAAGAGCTTTTCTTAAAGGGAAAAAAGTCCTGAGTTATTGGAAAGTCCAGGGGGTGAAAAAACATTTCCTGCTTCTACAAATGACACATCTGAAAATAAAGCATTTCATTACAAAGGTCATTTGGAAGCTGCAGATGTTAGCTCTCTTGACAGTAGCAAAATAAGATTGTATGTATGAGAGAGCTAACTGTACTCAGAAAGATGTAATCCTGCCTTAAACTGCACTTTCCTTTGGTGTCAGTGGGCTTTCTGAAGAAAATGTTAAGGCACAAATGAAAATATTCCTAGAGAAAGCTTAATTCTGGGGGCAGACAGAGGACAAGGAAGTGAAGAGTATTAGTCCAGGGTAACTCTTGATGGAAGGATCCTCAAGAGAGCTCGAGTCCAACCTCCTGCTCCGAGCAGTGTCAGCTCCAGGTTGTGCTGTGTTTCCTGCAGTCTGCTCATGGAAACCTCTATAGATGGAGACCTTGCAGCCTCTTGGGGCAACCTGATCCACTGGCCTTAAGAGGGAAAGCTTTTCTATCAGCATGTTAAACCACTTGACTCTTGGTATTTGAAATTGTGAGACAAATGTGACCACTGGTGGCTGCGAGACACTTCTCTTTCTGTGAAAAGACAAGAACACACACCATCAGTCTTAGGAGGCAGAGCTGTGTCACTATAGACCACTCTGTTTTGGGAGCATAATTCTCCAATCTGTCCTGATGGAGTGATTCCAATTAATATAAGGTATTTCTGGGAGGTAAAGTGAATAGGAGTTGTTTGGGCCCTTGTTGGAAGGCAGCAGAAAGGAAATTCCTCCTGGTGTTTTTCTTTGCATTATTTCACGTGGGGTCTTACCTGGCAGGGGTGCTCTGCTACTGTCTTAGATGGAGTCCATCAGGTAGGATAGGAAAATAGAGTAGCTGATTCGTTGTGCCAGATGGAGCTTTTACAGTCTAGTCCCTGTCTAGACTCAAGGAGCTTTCCTAAGGGCTTCAGGTGCCTTCCCCATCACTAATCAGGGGTTCAGAGGTTCTAAGTCTATGCTTTCTGTGAGCTACCAGCTGTAAGTTTTGAGGCTTAGTCATGGACCTCGCTGTCTGGGCCACACGGACGATTTGTTTCACCTCCCATGTTGCATAGATGCAGCAAAGGACAGAAACTGCACTCAAGCTTTAATTTTAAACACTGAAAGTAGTTGAGAAGCAAAAAAAGCACGCTCTGGAGCAGCAGTCTATAGAGCTGAAATGCTTGGCACGTGATGTTTCAGCACGAGTCCTCTCATACTTCAGTTTGTGCATCTGTTTAACTATTTGATTGACCACATCCAAGAACTCTGAATATTGTATACTCCCATCTCATGCTGATACCTGTTCAAGTATGTATGTATTATCAATACGAGATGTCTGGAAGTAATTTGAGCTCCACTGAGAAGTCCTCAGGGTTTATTTCTTTCCCTTCCCTCTTAAAATTCAGCTTGTACACAAATATTAATATCTATTTGTAGGTTGGAAAGTGAGAGATAGGAATTTTGAGTTTATTTGCTTGTTGATGCTGACCTCTTTTGTGGCTTTAGAAGTGGCAGTGATGTATCCAAAATATGATTTCCTTTTTAACACCTGTGAGTCACTAGGTTTTCTGGCTATTGATTCACAAATTGTTTGAGAAGGGGGTATTTTTAATGTAAAATGTCACAATGTGATGGTATATTTTGATGCTCTTTTCCATGTGTAGTAGAGGTACACCTATATTTTTATACAAAAGTTAATTTAACTGCTTTTTTTTCTGACACTTAAAGAAAGCCTATTGAAAAATCTATTTACCAAGGTAATAGCTGTGTTTGTGACTGGTTTTTATGTGTAAAGTTTGACCAGCATGGAATGGAGAATGGTGTTTTAAAAACTGTTTTTCATAGCAAAACCTATTGTCAATGGAAAATTTTCATTTTAAATCTTTTAAGGGAATAACAGCAGGCTCTAAAAATGTGTACTCAAGTGAGTGGTCTTTACTTTCACAATCCTGTTACTGTGGATGAGACTACTCATGTGACTGGACATTGCAAGGTTTGATCCAGAGTAAATACCTGGTTTGGTGAGAGAATATTCTGAGTGCTTTGAAATGTTATTCAAGATACTTTAAAGCATATTTATCATTTACTGGAAATGTTTGCAGTTCCTAACTTATTTTTCTTTCTCCATTGGTAGTATTTGAGGTATATTTACTCTAGCTTGTAATAGCCCAGAGTGTTTTCCACTCATTTTGAAGAGTTTCAGGTTAAGTAACCATAGGTTAGAACATACTTTTTTTTTTTTTAATCAAAACAGACCCCAAGCTTTTTCAATTTCTTTCATCATAAAGAAAAGACTAAAATATCAAGATAAAATGTAAAATAAAAATACTGAAGTTTAGTCTGTGTCATGAAATGGATTCTGATATGTCTATGTCTGTGTTTCCAAGAAGTCATTTTGAAGACCTTCATGGCAAAATCTAGGAGAAAACTTACATACTTAAAATGGCACGTCACTGGGATTTAGAGATCTATACCAAAAAAGTGATCCAGATAGTTTGGTTTTGTCTCTTGTGTCTTGCTCAGGTTTTGAAAACTAAGCACACAGCACCTGGCCAGGCTGCCTCCTCGGAGCCCTTGTCTTCTCCAGGGATGGGACCGTGTCTGCTATAGCTGTGGGTAGTGTCCTTAATGTTCACCTTTTCCATGGCTGAATCGTGACTACAGCATCAGCTGAGAGGTAGGTGAACTGGGCTTTCTTGCCTCCACAGCTCCTAGTCCTCCCAAAGCTGTGCAGGTCACACCAGGTTTTTGACTATACTGACTGAGGTGTTGTCCATCTCTTCTGTTGAAGCTGAACGATTGTGCAGCCAGGGACATGTGCCTCATACTACTAAAGGGAAAGGGGAAGGCAGTCAGGCTTGTGGCCAAGGAGACTTTGGGGGTACTTGTTTGGTCCCCATCAATGTTGTTTCTGTCAGATGAAGTCAACATTCTCTTCTGAAAGATGCAACCATTGTGAGTTAGGTGATTTTGGCAACAGCAGTTTAGGTGTGATACAGAGATCTCTGTGCTATGCAGTCCATCATTAACCAAGGACCTAATTTCTGCAATTATATCTCATAAATGTTGTGCTTACTGTCAGTAGTCCCACGGGAATATCTCACTAGTGAGCATAGCATATGTAGTCATATTTTCCTATAGCATATTATCACAACCTACTTGCTGCTCAGTTTCCTAAAGAAAATGTTTAAGAAACTCATTCTCTACAGATCCATCTCAAGACATTTAACTATTTACTTCTGTGATAATATTTAAATTTCTGTCTAAAGGACATGAGCTCTTGAGAGAGCTGCTTGAGAACTGGTGCTGCATTGCTGTGTCCATGCACAGATGTGGACACGTGTGCTCAGCCAGAATTTTTGTATGGATGGATGTGATAAATATACATGGGATATTTCTGCTCCTAACTGGACTGAACCTGAGCTAATCTATATTGCAACCAGAATTCCCAAAGAAAAGGGGAGCCTGGTACGGAGGAGCAGGCCCTTTACCTTCATCTAACCTGAAGCCTCCAGAGATTTATTTTATTTTGACTGTGATGGTGAAAACAAATTCACTGCTCATGCAGGTTGAGATCTTATCAGACCAACCTTATTACAAAGCCCATTTTACATTCAGGCTATGAACCCTTGAAAACAGAGGCTTATAAGGACTTTGCTGACAATGTTTAGTGCTGCAGAGTTGATGCCAGCATGCTTGTTTAAGATGATCTTATTTATAAGGTAAAGGTTTGGATCTGTTTTTACAAAGAAATGTCTTGAAAATAGAGGGAAAACATTACTTAGGACAAGTCATAAAAGTGCTTTAAAAATGCTATTAAGATTTAAGGCATAATGTAGATCCCATAAATCTACTCTGCATTCTTTCACTAAGAATGACTGACTTTTATGAAAACTAGGGATTGTAAATCAAAACCCTAAATATGGGGGGTTTTGACATGTAAATATAGATTATACATTAGCTGAGCCCTGACTTGCTCGCCTCCTGGTTCCATGGAGGGACACACAAAGTAGGTGTTTATCCTCCTGAGCAACACTTCTGCCTTCTAAAAGCCGGTAAGCAAAAATACAGTTTATCATTCTTTCAGGGAGAAACTTTTTTCCTAGTGATTTGGGAAAGGGATTTGCTTGCTCTCTCTGTGTCCTTCTTTACTACCTCCCTGTTCATTCATCTCTTGTTTAGGATTGTGTGTGTGTGTGTATTTTGAAGAGGTGGCGTTACTTCTGAAAGCACTCCTGAAGCTCTCTAAACATCAGTGTTGACTGTGAGGATAAACCTCCATGCACATTCAAGCAGGCACACCCAGGCACACACGTACACACACGTACACACCCCCTCTTCAGTGTACAGGCAGAGTTCACTCTGTTTTGAAAGTTAAGACCCAGCTTCCCCACCAAACTATCTTTCAAACCCCATGAAATGTCCTTTAGGCAATGCCAGCAGCTTTCCATCGTGTTATCACAAATACATGTGACCGTTTGCATCTTTGGCCTCAGCTCCATTTGTTTTCACCTCGTACCCCTGTCTCCATGCTGTAACTCATACGGCACAATCTTGCCCAGCGAATACTCCCCTGCCCCTCCAGCTGCTTATCTGAGCAGAGAGCAGACCTGGCGTGCTCACAGCAGCCAGCTTACTTAACCTTATCTGCTTTACGCTTCTATATTTAAACAAGGAGGGCTCTTTGTTGCTGAACTAATATAAAACATAACTTGACTAGATGCCTGACTTTTAAAGAAAGGGCATCTATCACTTTTATGTGGCATTTCAAAGAAGAAGGCATTTAATAACGCCGAAACACAAAGAAGGGAGTCTGTCTTAATGTACAACTAGCCGTCTAATGATTAACTTCTCTTAATCCTTAATCGGTTTATGGTAGAAAAAACCACCCGCCAGTGCCATGGCATGGTTCAGCATTGTGTTAAGGAGTTTGCTGCTTTGTCCAAAGTGATACAAAACCTGTGTACAGCTGGTGTACAAGAGTGTACAATACACTTCCAAAAAACACATTCAAGCAAAGAGGAAGGTGAGGAGAGCAGCAGCAATCCCCAACCCTGCAGGAGAGAGCAGTGGATGTAGACCGTGATGTCCTTGTGCACCTCAGATGTTTGTATCAGGCTGTGCCAGCTCCTGGCTGCCCAGGCACCTCTCTCTCAAGACCAGTGTCCCACTTGTCCCAACCTCACTGCAGACCTGCGGGAGAGCTCCTGCTTGACAGAGGAGGGATGGTCAGACGGTTGTCAGCAGCATGCCAAAGGAAAGGGATTGCTTTTACCCTCACTCTGGTGGCATGAGGTCTTAACTGTGTGCGTGGGACTTCTAACTTGAGAACATGATGGGAATTTAATATTTTTTGACACAACTTTCTAAGCTGGCCTTATTGCATCTGCTTTCTTGCATATATGTTGATTTGTGCAGGGTGGTTGTCTCTTCCCTCCCATGCCTACTTCCTGGAGAAGCAAGAAGTTTGTATAACTTCTCTCTAACTGCTATGGAAGTTGCAGATAAATTCCCATTCAGACATCTAAGGTTAGTTTGGGTAATTCCTATCTCATAGGAGGAAAAACATCCTGTAGTCTTAAAGTACACCAGACAAAAACAGGGATAAAACCCTAGGAAATTGTTACAGTGGGTGTGAGTTTTTCATTTATAGTGATTTTATCCTTTTCTTTTCCTAAGAATAAATGTTTAAACAAGGCATCTCTCCCATTGCCTCTATTTACATAAAATAGAAATCACCTTTTCTTTTCTTTTGGTAAAATAAAATATTTTTGGAGGGGAGTTTCACAGTGTGACTGCTGTGCCATAACAGTTTGTTCAGTGGAATAGTATGGAATAGTGTCCATTTCAATGCTTTCCAGCTGGACTAGAGCACTCCATTTGTCTGTATTTGTGAGAAGAACCTGCTGAACCTGTTCCACCCTCAGTTTAAAAGCGATGAAGTCTTCATCCTCACTCCTCCTCCTCCAGAGGAAAAATTCCTCCATATATCCAGTTTATTTTTATGAAAAAGTATTGTAAGTGAGGAGGAACAGGGTGTTTTGACTGGTCGATGCATTTCCAGTTAGCTGAAAGACCCCATGCTGTTTTCTCAGGATGATTGTTGTTATGTCTTTTCAACAAAAATTCTTTTTAAAGTGAGGTAGTTGTGATAAAAAGTATTTTTTTGTCAACTGTGACTACACACAGTAATGTTGTGCCTGCAGTTTATAGTAGCAGCAATACTCAGCATACCCCTTCCGATGTAGTCATGATCCTGGAAATTCAGCACGCACTCTCCTTTCCAAACAAAGCGAAAACCTTGAGCTGAGTGCCCCTGGATCGATATCATTACTGGTGATGGAAATGGATGGTTAGCTGGGTAGAGGCATTGAGCACCTTCTGAGACCTTGTATGGGCCTTGCATGGGTCACCCCAAAGGGCAGTTTGGATGCACTTGCCATGATACTGCTGACAGGGAGTCCCAGCAATGTGCAGTCCCTGCTGCCATCTGAAGTTGCAGCTCGACTCTGGCCCGCTTGCAATAAGTTCTAAGCTTCTGAAGAGAGGTGTGTGAACTTTCATGAACCCAGCCTGCACTTGGGACATGGGGCTCTGATTATTAAACACTTTTTCAATGTCTGTAACAGCTTTCACCCAAAGACCTTAGGACACTTGAATGCACTCATGATTAACTGCACACTCTGCACTTTGTCCCAGTAGAAAACACCTGGGAAAGCCATGTCAGCTCTGCATATACTTTCTTGACATGGTGGAGAGCGACCTGGACTGAAATCTCATTTACAATATCTCAGGTGGCTCAGCAGTTCTGATTTCCAACTCTACATTTTTAGTGGCCCTTTTCTATAGTGTGTTTCAGACTATGCTGTAGGACAACCACTTCCCAAGTTCTAGAACAATACAGATGCTATATACATATATGCAATACACAACCATATCTGTTTGGTGATTAACCAGTCAGATGAAAGACAGTCCCAGGTTTAGAGTCCCCCCTGCATGATCTGAAGACCTGGTTTGCAGGATTTTCCTTTCCTATTGCAGGATTTTTGAGGGGGAGGAGAAAATAGTTCTGCTGCCTCTCTGATTCATCACTTTGTTAAATTATTAGTGTTCTTGAAACAAAGAAACTCTCCTACTGCAGCATATTATGGTGGAAAATGCTCTGAAGAGTGTCCCAGTGTGAGAGTAACGGTGGCCAGGTAGGTGTCATGGCTAACCCATGTTCCATCATTTCCATTGCCTTACGTGGCCATCTCTCAGCAGAGAGCCAGCAGTGCGTGCAGTGTCTGTGCTGGCTCCTCACCTTGCTCTAGGGACTTCCTGCAACACAGAGAAGACCTTTTGAACACCAAAGCTGTATCAGCCTCTCCTCTGTACAGGAGGCATTTAGAGAGAGTTTGCTTTATTTTTCTTTTTCATTTATTGTTTTTTCAAAGTTGCATACATCCTACAGCCCAAACTGCAGGTGAGTTTGCTGGCTATATAACTGGATTTTGTGTCTTTGAATGTATCTGAAGGCAACTGTAAATGCTGATCCTCAAAAGTCTTCTACCTGCTTTCAGTCTTACAGACACGGCTAAGTGTAAAACCACAGAGTTGCACAGCCAAAGACTTCTGCCAGCTTTCTTACGTGACTGGGATTTTATAGTGCTATCACACTTAGGTGTGACTGACAATTCATAAAACCCCAGAAGTCAGAGGTGGAAAAGACTGTTAGGTCACCAGCTCCATTTCCCTGCCAGGGTGGGATATGCTGCAGGTGTTTCTGCTCTAAGACTTCCAGAAGTGCTGTCCAGTGGTGGTTGACATTAATTACTGTATTTGTAGCCTAAAACAAAATCCCAGTGGTTCAGAGCCACCACCTTATGGCACTGGGAGTCCCAATAGCTCAGTTCTTCCCAGAGTTGGGACACCATCATTTGAAACATGATCTCCTGTGATCTTTTGTCCAGAAGACCACAGGCCAATAAAGCATGTGGATGAACTGGGTTATTCATGCATTGGACAGGGTCTGTAGCTGGTGAGATTTGGACAGCTAGCTGTGCCACTCAGTGTGATACCTTAGCCTGGCCTTGTCTATTTTTATGTCAGGGAGGAATTTCCTTTTGTTACAAGGTAGTTCATTCACAGGGAAGTGTGCTCTTGCCCTCCTTAATAGTTTAGACCTGTGCAAATCACTGGGGTCTGATAATTTCTTCAAAGGATGTTTCAAGCTATTCATTACTAGCGAGATATTACCATATTTTGCTTGAACTTGTAGTAGTAGTAGGTTGTGGTTTATTTATTTATTTTCTTTCAAGTTAGAATGAAATTCTTTCACTGTTTTATGAGACTCTTAATGTATCTGACACAAAGAAAATAGAATGAAAGCAAATAGTAACTCAGTTTTTACCACAATATGAAATCCTGTTTGGTCTCAGATTGCACATCAAATGTTAACATTAACCAGTAGATATGCCACTTCCATGCCAAGGTTTCATTCTTGGAACATGAGATCAGACTGATTCTATGAAAATAAATATTAAAGAAAACATGCTCAGTGAAGTGCTCAGCTCATAGAGGCCCAGTGCTAAGAAATCTGGGCAGCCACTGCCACCCCCACTGAGGATTGCTCAGCTCACAGCTCTCGCTTCCTGAGATTTGCATTATGGTTGTATTTTTGCAGGTCGCCAACATGATCCTGTTTCTGTTTAGAGTAACATGACTTCAGTTTCCAGTTTCCCCTCTACACTGTATTTTGAATGAGCTCTTTTCTTGATATTCCAAGTATCAATTCTTTTACTATTTTTCAGCTGCTTCCGTTTCATGATAACCTGGCACGTCCACAGCTTGGTTTGTTACAAAGCAGGAGACTTTTTTTCTTATAGTGTTGTTTCCTTCTCTTTTTGAGCATCCTCAGGTTCCAGAAATGACCCTACCATTAGGTCCAGCATGCTGCGTTGTTACTCTTCCTTTGCAGCAGTACAGAAGTTAAAGGCAGCACATGCTGTCCTTGTCTGAGCTTCAGATGTTAGGACATAAGAAACTAATGTGTTAGTAGGACACTGTCAGGGTTTCCCCTGAGCTGACACTCTTGGCTAAAGACCAAGGATTGGTTCTAGCTGAGGAAAGTAGTAACCAAATGCAGACTTTGGCTCCAGGTGGGGACAGTAACAGCCAAGTAAATTCAGCCTTTGGTTGTCACCTTCAAATGTGTCTAATCTGGTGGAGTGGACCAATTTTCTATTATCCCCGCTCTCTTCTCTCCAAATCCTCCGCAAAGGGGCAGAAAAAGACACAAAGTTATAGAGAGCTGAGCTTAGGGGAGCCTGAGTAGTTACTGAGGACTTTTGCCCCATATCCATGTAGTAAACACCATAGAATGAATTTTAAATTTTATATTCCTGGAGCAGCTAGAGGTCCTGGGCGAGCAGAAGCTTCATAACACAGTGTGCTATATGTGTGTGCATCTATTCCATCCCTTCTTTGAAGGTTGCCCAAATGTTGACCTACCCTTTAAGGAGCTTCCTCACAGGTAGACCCTCCCCACTTTCAGTGGTGGTCCGTAAGCAAGCTGCTTTCAGGATCAGGGTCTGAGGACAGACTGGAGGAAAACAGGTGAGTAAATATCTAATATGAAGAAAAAGGAGCAGGAAATCCTCTTGCCAAGAGTTACATTTAAAGGTGAATAGGGAGTTCTGGGTTGAAAGTTTAGAGAGAGGAGTTATTTTTGTTTCAGGTGGAGCTCTTGTTGGAAGGAAGTGTTGAAATGAGAGAGCTATGGGGTTAAGAAAGTTTCTGTGCTCAAGTAAGTGGTAGCTGAGAAACTATTTTAAATAATTTCAGTAAAAGTAGTGAGCAGGGAAATTATTTTCCTTTTAAAATGATGTGGCAGAAAGGCAAAGCCTTGGGTTACAGCTCAGACAAAGGAAAAGGTAAATGCTTCATATTAAATTCTTTGTGCATTTCATACTTTTGCAGGCATCTTTGAAATTTATAGTGTAGATGCACTGGTTTGAAGTACAAACTCACCTTGCCTGACCTCCCCCATAACACAGGCCTGTGAATCTGTCCCTGTAATTTCTGCATCAGGCACCTCTCTGTGTTTGAGCTATAACATGTCTCTTAGATATCCATCTAGTCTTGACTGGAAGACTGCAAATAAAGGAAATCCATCACATCCTGAGGTAGCTGTGTTTAAATCACTAAGATAAGCCTCTACATCTAAAGCTTTCCCTGAAGACAAGACAGCAACAAGAATTTGCTGAAGAGGCTGGCACTTGTGGGAGGGTAAGAGGCTGCAGATCCAGCCATGATTTTCATAAAGCTCAGAAGCTGGGGAAAACCAAAGTGTTGCCCTAGTTCCAATGCAAAATAAGTGCAATATCATTCTGCAGAATGTTTAGTCTGAAATGTATGTTTAAGGGCTATGTATATTTAATGTATTTTTAGTGTAAGTTAAAGGTCTTTGAATGATCAATGGACTTGGGTTTATTAATTACTTGGCTTTCAAGGCTGACTGTTGATTGGTTGACTATGTGGTAATGGTTTAGTAAGAACAAATCTAAAACTCTTTGGAAAAGGGAGGTGGAAATGATTCTATTTGGTTTTGTACTATCTGATTACAGATCAACTTTGTCTGTCCCAGTTTTGAAAATATCTCAGGTATGTTTTTGGGATTTGGGGAGCCAAATGTAGTGTCTGTACCAAAGACTTAGGTGAAATTCAAGCCTAATTTTAAAAGAACGAAGTTCTCTGAGGTCACATTACATGGCATATATTTATTTCATGCCAATGACCTCCAAATAATGGTACTCTCTAGTAGTAATAAGCATCAACCCAGATTTCTGTTTTGTTGTTCTTTTAGTCAGTATTTGTCATAAACTATACTCATGAACCCAAGCATGAAATTTCAGTTGGATTGATTTCAATAGCATTAGATTATACAGGTTCTTTGATATATTTCTTACTAAAGTTTGAACAAAGGTGCTGACTTGAGCCATCTGATGGTTCTATTATCTGCTTTATATAGATCTTTTGATATTTTTTAACATATTGAGGAGGTTTCTTGTCTTTCTGTGGTTGTTTTTTCACCTCTTATCTACTAAATCTTTACTGTAAGCCTCTAAGATTCTTACATTTTTGCTTCATTCCTTTTCTGCCTCCCACTTTTCTTAATACAGACCTCCTGTTCCTAGCATCCACCAATCGAACTGTAAATCTCAAAAATAATCAGTGTGGGTGGCTCCTGAGTGCAAGTGGAGCTGGGTGACAGCAGCCTGGAGCTGAAGCTGCCTTGTGCAGGGTGGACCTCAGCCGGTGTCCATCAGAGCTCCTTTGGTAAAGCACTTTGCTCTATTTTCACTGCATTTCATGGGGAAGGGTATCTGTGAGTTACGTGCTCATTCTGTGAAATAAGTCCTAGGTGACTCACTCAGAAATAACAGTTGGATTTCCTCTGAGGCGATGTGTGTGTAAAACCGACCTTTTCAATGACACCACCACCTTGGGATGCCAGATTTCACTTTACATTCAAACACCATTAGCATGTACATTTCCCATACAATGTTTTCATGTCTTTCAGTTGTTGTTCCATCAGTGAGAGCTGTGGAGTTGAAAGCAGATTTAAATCATCTGGTTTAACAATGACACCTGTTCCATCTTTTCTTAATAGATTTGTTCTCACCTGGGTTAGCCTTCCCACTGATAGTTCTTTAGCTTTTTTTGTCTTCTGCTCTTTTTCCAATTACAGCCATCCAAAGGAGATATTTCAGGATCTCAGATGACTGAGTTAACACCTAGCTTATATTGTTCCATGTGTTTCCCTGTTCATCTAAACCAACTGCTTCAGCATCATGTTTGCTTTCATGCTATAGCAAGATCTGTTCCACATTTTTATTGCATCTTAGGACAGAATGACCAGTATTGTCCATAAATGACTGCAGAGGCAGCTGAAACCTATCCTGGTTATTTTAACTACAGTGGTATAATGAATTTGAAGAATCTGAAAGAGCCTTTCTTAGATTCAGGAAAATGTCTTTCAAGGTTAACAGGATTCCCCCTCAGAAGACTACCCAAACAAGCATTCTAGTGTTTGGTTTTTTTCCTTACAGGAGTCTCTTAAGAAGGGGAGAGAGTGGGTCATCAACAGGTCAAGAGCCTTTGGTTATGAACACTACCTTTCATTTGCTTGCAAAGGTAACCACGTGGCCCTGCACAATGTTTGGTACAGTTTGTGTCACCAGCTTTTTGCAATGAGGTAACATGTTTATGGATGGAAGTGTCAAGTGTGTGGGTCTGTAGCTCAAATTTTTATGACGTGCATTATTTCTCCCTGCCCATCCAAAATTTCATTAACAATAATACAGAACAACTTTGTTAAGCAAGTAGAATGTGCTGGGTTTGGTTAAGAGTAATTATTTCAGATGTAGTTGATCTGTACTTTGTGGGTAAAAGTAGATTTTTTAAAAGCTTCTAAATAAGAGACTAGGACAGTGTACCTTATCACTAAAACAATTATGCCTCAAGTTAAAAAAAATAGAAGAACATGCACAAATGTTCTAAAATAGAAGAAGAGCATGCTCACCAAGGTATCTAGGGAGGAAAAGATGAAAAAGAGATCTCAGAAAGTAGAGTGTCATTCATTAGTCTATCACCATACATCAGTTATTCAGAAATAATAGAGGAGATTATCTGAAGATACACAAAATACATGAAAAAGTTTACCTTTCAGGTACCTAATGTAATTCAGTGAATATATTTAGTTGGTAGCCTAGTTTCAGAAATATGAACTAGACCCACTAGTCTGTGGTAGCTGTCTAAAGCAATTTAGCATGACTGGAAGAATTTTATCTGTGTAGAGTAGCTCCTATGCAACTCTTCTGAAACTGCTATTATTGCCATTACAATACTGAAAATCATAAAAGACTTTGGGAATTTAGAACTGCTATACATAACATACCAGTACAATGAAAGTCATTATTCTTAGGTCTCACTGCTGCTTAGAATTAATCGAACTGGAAGCAAATGAAATATGATTTTTGCACGGAATAGCAGGAGTGTGTTACAAAGATGTACACTTCAAGGAATCTATTGTACCATATATATAAAGAGTTTCCTTTTTTTAGCAGGCATTGAGGAAAAAAATGTGTAGATTACTGTCCAATGGAAACTTTAGAGAATTGCTCTTCAAGGTCAGGAGCACGCTGGTAATTTCTCCAGTTACCAGTGCTGTTTTCTGTGCAAAACTTCTGCAATAAAACCTTTTTAGTAGAGACGGGATTTATTGCACCAGCCCTTAACAGAAAGTTAGGATCCTATATGAAGCTAACTGTCTAGTTAGGCAAAGTGGACAGGTAGAGAGCAGGTAGCAACTCTTCCCACCTATTTGCAGACAGCCAGCTGAAGAGGGGGAGGGTACTCAAGTCCTCATTAATCTCTTTTCATGCATGAGAAGTAGGGGACCTACCATGTTATTAGGCAGAGCATTGGAAATATGAAGTAAAATGTTTATTTTTCAAAAGCAATTAGGTGCTAGTGAGGTCCTGCCTGCTTTGGGCACTGCTTCTAAAGGAACTGGCTGGAATTTAGCAAGTGCTACTCTATCCAGTGAATGACGATATTAAAAAATAAAAGCATTCAGTTTGGAAGGCAGCATCCAAATAGTTCCCAATGGTTTCTATACCATATCTTGGATAAAAACCCAGCCTTATAATTAAAAAAAGGTTCTCCTATAATAAAATAGCATCTCCTATAATGAAATTAACAGAGTAAAGTAGGTCTGTACCGTCCAATATAACCCTCTGACTTCCGTGTCCCTTCCAGACCACTTTGCAAGCCCAATTTAGTTATTAGTTCATGTTAAGAATTGAGAAGCTAACTGAGTACAACCTTAGCCTAGATGGATTTTGGGTCTGTTTTTCTATGGCCTACTGTGATCACTTGCTTTATTTTCTTTGCTTCACAGGGTATCAGTAATTATTACCAAAGCAAAATGAAATTAAATCAAAGTTTTTCCAAAAAGTTATAGGAAGTATAGATTCATAGCCTAGAAAACCTTACCAAAATCAAGTCAACTGTACAGCCTGTGGCCACAGAAGTATTTTAAGAAATTTTTCTTTCATTTGTCTTAATTTTATATATCATGAGGTGCTTAATAAGATGTCATGTGTAATGCTGAAGTGACCTGCTTCTACTTTACAAGTGCAATTACCTGAAGACAAGGTGGGTTTTGTGCAGCTTTCTGCTGGGACATTGAGGAGATGGCAGGTGGTAAAACAGTCGGTGCCAAGTATTACAGCACTGCCCTTCTGGAAAGTGAAGTCGGGGTGAAAAATGTTACCACATCTCTGAGTCTCAATTCCCCTCCGAGCCTTCCCCTCTGGAGGGAAGCCTCGCTGTTCAAAGGCTCACATTGTACTGGTGGCCTTTCTAAATAACATAAAATGCACTCTGGTTCGGTGTGGGTGGGCAGTTAAAACTAAGGTAAATAACTCACATTGCCAAGTGATATTTTTTTAAGCAGTAGGCAAGATGCATTTCAACAGATGCTGTTCAAAGGGAACAGCCACAAAGATGTGGGGAACACCTGCAAGCCTTTGTTGTACGGGATTCTCTAGAGTGGGATCCAATGGGAGTGCAAAGCCCACCTGTAACTTTTCTACAAAGCTGTTACAACAACATCTGCAAGGCAGGGGGAAAAAAAGCACCCGTTGATTGGGCAAGTTTAGTTTGGGAAAATGAGGATGTGAAAATGAGCATAGAGTGACACAACAGCCACTGTAAATGTGAATGCAAATTGTCTCCCCGTTATGAGTGGGGGATGGTGGGGTAGAGGAAGGGCCAAAGGGGGTGGTCTTCCTCTCCAGCCCAGAATGACACATCCGCACCCAGTTGTGTGACACAGCAGCGGCTGCTTACCTTGTGTGTGTTAAGATGTCAGCCTCAAGATTTACTTACTAACATCTCCACAGGTACAGCTGTGATTCAGATGTCAGGCTCACAGCACAGCTTTGTCAAACACACCTTGTCTTGGCTAGTTACATTTGATGTCTTGAAAATATCATCACCTTGAGAGGGGAGGAGACAAACTTGTTCTGTAGGAACAAGTAACTTTATATAACAAGTTTATAATCCTTCATAGATTAAGGCCAGAAGGGAATGTTTGACTTCCTATGTAGTACAGGACAGACTGCATTATACCACAAAAGGATATATTTTAGAAAGATGTTTAAAAAAAGAAGTGATGGGGAAGCCATGCATGAGAAGTTCTTGCAGTGATTAACTGCTATCAAGGAAAAGTCGTCACTTTTTTTTCCAGTTTGAATTTATGTAGCTTCACCTTCCAGTCCTTCAGTCTTAGTATGGCTTTGTATGATATCAGATGTATTTGTTTTATCCATTTCACTCTAGATTAGAGTCTAGATAGTGGCAGGTCACCTTTGGAAGCTTAAATAGATCTAGCCTCTAAAATGATTCCAAATTTTCTAGAGGTGGTATCATTCTTTCATCTGTCTTTTGGCCTCTTTCCAGTGTTTCAGTACCTCCAATTCTTCCAGATAAAGTCTTTTAATTTCTTATTCCCACTAAATTTCTTTATAAACTTGTCCCTTGGTTGTGAGATGGTTGACACCTTCCCAGGTGATAAGCTGCCATGAGGAGTAGCATGTGTGGCAAGGCAGGGCAGCTTCTGCTGCAGCCCCAGGCTCAAGGAGAAATAAAGAAGAATATCCCCTCTACCTGGGCCCTGGGTGTCCTGGTCCTCATGAACACAGCCAAAAGAACAGTAAATTAGAACAAATCACACTGAAGGAGCCCTGTACCCACAGAGTGGGTCCAGTGCTATGAGAAGGTTTGATTTAATTCATCTACATCTGTAACAGCTTAGGAAAGCACCACGGTTACACATACAGTACCAGTTAATATCACTGCATCCCTATAAAACCCATCACAGCAGTGGTCTGAAGTCGTGGCAGTAATACAGCTTGTAGCTATAGAGGTTGTGGACCACATAGTGTGTCTGTTGTGTCAAACCCCTTTTCCTGGACTCTAGCTGCTGGCTTTAGCATGGATTTACATCATATTTTACAAGCATGCATGGCCTCTTTCTCCCCTGATCCAAGTAAACTGGAGGTCATGTAGCCATGGGGGTAATTCTAAGGGAAAAAAAAAACAACACAAAACTGCAGGGAGACTGGAATAGGGGTAAAATTGGGTAATATTTACCTACAAAGCCACTATGTAGTCATGCCCCACCCCCAAGAAAAGATTCTAGGATATACAAAAACACCTCACTGCCCTGTGCTGGCTGAAGCCAATCTGCACCTTTAGAGGCTTCAGAGAACACCTGGTGGAAATGCTCTTGTCTGAGACCCAGCTTGGGGCTCTTGTCAAAAAACTTGCTGCACTGATTTTGCCATCATGAATCACTGGTCTGTTTCCTGTGTCTACTTAGATCTATTTACTTTGGTCTTTAAATAACCTATTGTTACTCTTTAGGGGGTTTTCTCAGTCCCGTGGAAATAGAAGGTAACTGGGGTTCTGGCTCACTTATTGCGAGGGAGAATTTTCAACATTCTTATTGTAAGATCTTTTCAGAGAGTATGACCCAGAAAATATCAGTATTTGCCTTTGCTGAGCTCTCAGTGACAGGCAGCAGTAGCAAAGCCAACCTTTCAGTGCTAAACCAAACAGGGTTGATTGAGAAATAATTGCAAGGTAATAAGTAGGGAATCCCAGGATGCAATTTTTCCAAGTTTGCTTTTCTCAGAAGCACACTGTAACACGCATCATTGAGCTTCTTCTGTTTTACATTTGTTTTCTAAGTAAAAGAAAGATCTTCTTCTTTTATTGGAATAATATGAAAAACAAACAAATGAACAAACCAGAATTGAAATACTAAAGAGATCATCTGAGGGGACATTTACAAACCCTGGGATTTAGATAGGTAAAAAAACAACCAACCAAACAACAAAACCAAACAGGAGATCGAATGTGTAACCATTTGAAGATTTTTTTTTATAGCGAATTGTCACATATGGTTCTATATTGGGATTGTAGGAAAGAAACGAGAAGACAGAGTGTATGGTGTATGTCTGTCTCCCATTCAAGGACATGGGTTCAAGCCACATATTGTAATTTGTTCAAATATTTTCATTGTCCTACAGGCATCAGAGAATTTTTCTTCTCAAAATTTTCTCTCAGAAAGAGAAAGGTGTGCAGTGCTATGCATCTGTGTCCCATAAAACACTACTGAATTTGAAGTCCACAGGCCAATCTCTCAGATGGCAGAGCAGAATTAAATGTCCCAGCAGTAATGGTTCCCTTCTTGCTTTCACTCCTGTGATGATGTGACAACAGGCAACATTACAGTTGGTGCTGTATGCCACAACAAAGGCAAATCAGGAAAGAATAATAAATCTAAAAGCATGATGAAAAGGAAATAAGAGGATTAAACAATTTTTTTGTCTCTTTATGTTCAGCAGATTGTTCTCAAATTGTCATCAGTGACAGGAAAATGATCCACTCTGTCAAGGAGAACAGTGAGTTACAGGGGACAGTGCTCTGGGGAAATGTTGCTTTGCTTAAGGAGTGCTAATGTTATATTAAGACAATCCTGAAAGTTTAACGGCAGCTCTCCTGCTTTAAGTGCAGTGGACTGACTTTGGTTTAGCAGACCGCAGAAAATGGCAGATTTGTGCTCATTATGCTATTGATAAGCAGAGAAGCTACTTAAAATGTTTTCAAAATTCTTTTTGTCTGACAGGTAACTGATTACTCTTTTTGGATTAATGGACCATTAATACAGGCTGTCCCTGCAGGCTCAGGTTCTGTTCTTTTCCTACTGACAAGTTGTAGCGTGATACAAGTATGCAAGTGCCAAAAGCATCTTTTCCATCTTCTTTGGTGTCACACAGTAAATTACTGGAATGCAAAGCACACAAACCACGGGCCATTGCTGTCAAGAGCTTGTCATGCTCATACTAAAATCTGCAACTATAAAGGGAAAGGTCATTTCTATCTTTTTACACAAAACCTGATGGTTTTGTTATGTTTATGAAATGCACAAAAGCATCCTGATCCATAGCTGGAGCTGAAATACAAAATAAATACTGAAGATGACAGTGGTAAAATAACCAACTAACTATGGTTAGATCAACTAACTTCACACTGGATTTTGAATCCTCTTTCATGGAGGTCTAATGTTCTAATAGCCCATGTCTGGCTGACTGGAAGCCGTGCATGGAGACCACTTGCCTTTTTCCCTACCAGCAATACTTTTCTTTTTTCAAGGATGACAGGCCAATAGCATCCCAGGGTGTGCTGAGCTAACGCCAGCAGTATTTCTCCTTTGTGGATCAAATAGCAGGAATTGGAATGAACCTTCCTTAAATTCTCTTTCAGGATCACCTCCAGGCAAAACTTTGAGGTTTGCATAACTCTGAAAAGTAATCTGACTTTCCTTTGGCAATGAGAAAGAGGCCTCTTATTTGTGCCAAGCAAAAATGTATTTCTTTTTAGTAGCATTTTTCATTGCTAATATGTCACTTCTATCTTTTTGTTGTTGTTGTTGGGCTTGTTTGGTTTTTTTTCCCTCTTGCTGTGATTTTCCCCTCTTTTAAGGACATTTTTACATATCCTGTTTCAGGCATGCTGAGACAAAAGTAAGATATCTGCAGTAGTTTATCAGAAGGCATGAATTTGATGTGGTCAAACAAAACATTTCAGTTAGTGGCCTCACTGTCTTGTTGAAAAATGAAGGATGATATGAATGAAGGGAAAAAATCAATTTTCCTTTGTTTCTTGAAGTTCTTCCAGGAGCCTCAATAAGGACAATCCAAAGAAGAAGACAAAAACAATGTCACTTTGCAATTAATAGATAGAAATGTGGTTTTAATACAATGTAATACATTACCAGAATGAAAGTAAAGCAGCTATCATCTTCATTTTTGATAAAGGCAAATAATTTCTGCATGTTTTTCATTTTCTCTTATGAAATAATATTTTTAGTTTGCAGCCAGCTATAACCACAGAGATGTCAAAACATGATACCTTCTGCCATTAGAACCTTGTGCTAACAGTTACAAGAAGGTTAGTTCAGCTCCAACAAGATCCTTTGGGCAGTTTCAGGAGATGGCTTCTATCTCAAGGGTGGATATAGATTTACTTAGAGCAAACAAACAAAAATAAATAAATAAAAATGCATATATGTCTTCTCAGTGATACAGCTGTGGCTGCTTCTTGTAGCAGCTCTTGGGTTCTTTTGAAATTCTTGAATGCAGCAAGCTCTATAATGATAATCTCAACCTCCTGGTGATTTTCTAATGTTCTGGTGTGTTTTGAAATATCACAGCTATGTCCTGCCTTTAAATGATCACGCTCCCCTCATTCATGCTTTAATCTTTTTTTTTGGAAGGGGAAAGAGAAAGCAGTCTAGCTGTACATTATGTATTTAAATCAAGAACTGTCAGGGGGGCCATACAAAGAAGGGAGCTGCCAAGGCAGGTTGGAAAGAGGTCAGGCTGGATCACATCGATCACTAGTTACAGCTTTAACCATATAGAGGAAAATCACTAGGGCACAGCATCGGCAATGCACAGCTTTCATCACACCTTTGTCAGCTCTGTGGGTGATGGAGTATAGGTTGCAAGTCCTTGATGTTAAATATGGTAATGCCCCGTGGAGTTGAAGTTAATAATAAAGACAGGAACAAGGGAACACAATGTTGAACAAAAGGGTAGGCTGAAGTGATTTATTGGGAGGGATGAATTTCTCATCACTATGTAATGGAGAAAAAGGGTTTAAAACTCCAGAAGTTTTTAGGCTTTCTATGGCTAGAGATGAGTGCTTTGCAATAAGATGAGTAGCAGAGGATGTCCTTGTCTTACATGGCATAATTATTCCGTAGTGAAAAGGACCCATTCTATTCTGTGTGCTCTCTTCAAGCATTTACTCTCTAATCCTTCTCATAAATTAAGAGACAGTAATCACCTACTGCTTTTCAAAGTTTCCTGTTCCTGTTTGATGTCATTGTGCTTAATTCATCCTTTACACCAGGGTTAAGCCTGGCTTGCTTTTTTTAGTGCTGCCCCTAATTAATCTTCTTAATTTATGTGATGTGATGATATTTGTTTAGAACTCTAAAATAGATATAAACAGTCAAACGGAGACATCAGTGAAACAAAGAGAACCTCTGTTAATAAGAACTGGAAAGTAATCTTCTTTCTGTCTTCTCTGAGGAGATCACGTTCATGAAGGGAAACTATGTAAAGAGGAAAGGGTTCACTTTGTGTTAGGTTTCTTTCTGAAGAGAAAGTGGAATCCAGGAACAGGTTTTTGTTGGTGTTGTTTTGGTTTGGTTTGGTTTTGTTTGCTTGCTTGTTTGTGTTGTTTGTTGTTTTTTTTTTTTCCTGTGTGGTTGTTTTGGTTTTGGTTTGTTTTTTTGGTATAACAGCATAAATATAAAGCATAAAACTCTATACAAAGAGATAATCTAATATAGAGCATCCCTGTACTATTAGATTTCTTTCATTTTTTATTAAAAAGGGCATGTTTTCATAAACAAAAATGCATCATTTATTGACCATTCAAGACAAAATCATCTATCAATTTTAACCCTCCAACCCATAACAGCATTAAATCAACTCATAACTGAATTAAATCATGTAAATATAACTTCCTTGTATTTTCCTGCAGCCTGACCAACCTTAGGACTGGCAAGCTCTATCCATTTTTTGAGAAGATGATGGCAGAAGGTACCTTGACAACCCATTCAAGCTCAACCTTCCCAACTCTCTTTCCTGAGATGAAAGTGCTCATCTGCATGGCAGGTGATGTAATCCAAGTTCACGACAGGCCCAGAAGGGCTTCTCTGGAACCTAATTTAGTATAACATACATTACAGAACGGTGACAATGGACGAAAATGACGTAATGGGGTTGACCTTGACCATTAAATGGATTTCTGCAGGTGTGTAGCAATTTCTAGCTTAGTCTTCTGATTTAAATGATCTTCTGAGACATACACAAGTTGTTTCTGGTTGCCTCAGTGGCTGTCTGTCTTGTGATTCCTGTGCAGTCATTATCTAGGAACATGCCTGCGCTCCTGAAATGAATGCCTTTTTCTTACCCAGCGCCTATGTATATACTTTTAGTCATCTAATTAAACCAGTGGAGCCATTTTGTCACCTACCTAGCATCACTGCAGCCGCGTTTAGTCAGTCTGGTGGAGAAGCTGTGGGTAAGATTTATCATTTGCCATTTCTCAGCTGGGCTTCCTCATTTGAATGGCAAAAATGCCTCAGGCTAAACAAGGTCATTTCATGGAAGTTGTGAAATTCTACCCCAGTAAAGCAGGCTAAATTGTTCCATCTCTTCTAGGCCATGATTACCAGCTAACTTTATTGTAAATGTTCAGATTAAGGACATGTTATTTAGATTATCAGTATTTGAAATTTTTGGATTGCAAGGATTGCTCACTATTGTGCTTTCACATATCAATAAATGACAAAGGATGTATCAGTTAAACTTAGCAGTACAGATGGAAAAGATGAAACTTAAAATGGCAGAATAATATCCCTCTACTCAGGATCCTTAATGGAAATAAATTGCCAAATGTGTGGGTTTTGGTGCAATGTTTATGCTGCTTTTAGCTTGTTAGTCAGATGAGCATTGCTGGTGAGGCATGGATTTCTTTTCTGTCTTCCTAACCAATAAAATTATGCCAGCAAAACTATTAGGTTTTAGACAGGATCTAAGTGACATATTTCAGTTGAATGATCTCAAATTATTTTTGTATCTCTACCTCACAAATTTCCTTTTCAATATCAATTTAATGAAACTGTGTATGTAAGTTCATTAGATCTTCAGTTGGTTTTATATATAATTTTGTAAAGCAATAGCAGCATAACGTACAAGGGGAACCTCATTCCTCTGAGGAACTCTAGGTGCCTTTCAAATACTGTGTTTCTCAAATAACCCTCCAACAGTGTATTTCTCAAATAATCATTCTTATTTTTCATAATTAGTTCTGGAAAACAAGAGGAATTCCCAATTTTTGTGCTCAAGTCTTACGCAGTAGAAATTGAATTCTTAGAGGGCAGCAAAAAGAGACAATCATTGGGGTCTTCCGAAAATAATTAGATGGTTGGTTGTTGATGATTTAAATTTGTCAAAGAGAGGAGAAATAAGGTTCAAGAAGTAATTAGAAAGAGATGCCCATCATTTATGTCAGTGGATCCAGTTTAGTTGGCTTGTGTTTTCAGCTTCCTATTCCTCTAGTCTGAACTTTGCATGTGTTTTGTGTGACTGATTACACGTGAAAGCAGACACTGACATTTCTTTGGATGCTTAGTTACCTTGAATTTTCCTAGGAAAGAATTTAAAACTTTCCTATGTCCTAAGTCACGTTTAAATAATCCAGGCCTGCAACTCAGCTGGTTTTTTGCACACCCGAAGTGGAAAAGCCTCACACAGCCTTCTGTCAAAAACATATGGAGATAATCCAGTGGGAAGTGGAATGATTAGCAGTAATCAGTCTGTTTCAGCTCCTCTGAGAGCAGTACCAGATTCCTTCCACACTGAAGCTCCTCAGGTCACGATAGACAGAGCTCCTGACTCTCAAAGTGCTAAGCATCTGCAATCCCACTGACTCACTTGGAAATGTAAATACTCATCTGTCCTAAAATCCACTAAGCATTGCAGTTATTTGGATGTTAAACTCTTCATGCATGGGTTATGTGCGTGGCTTTGCTCTCCAGAGAGGCCACTCTTTTGGAAGTCAAATGCTCAAGTCTGTAATCTCACAGTATAAACCATCCAGCACATCAGCCCAGCTGCATTTCTTTGGAAGGGTCTTCCCTTTTCTGTCATCGAAGAAGCTTTCCTCTTGCCTTCTCACTATCAGCTTTCTTACATTCAATAATTAGAGTGCAGTAGGACCTCCTTTCCTCTCCTAACACTAAAAATGAGGTGTCATGCCCAAAGCCGTCCCACGTCATTCATGTTTTCTCAAAGCTATGTCTCCATCTGTAAACTTTCCCTCTCACTTGAATTTTCTCAAAGCTTGAGACCTGATACCTGGGCACTGTGTTGCTGCCTCATATCTGAGGAAGCAGTCCATGTGCTCCAGAGCAGAAATTTAACCTAGGGATGACAAAAAACATTGGAGCAAGGCTCTTCTGCCGGTTGGCTCCCAGAAAACCCCCTGAGCTTGTGTCCCAGGCCTGGTCACCTTGCTATAATAACATTTCTAGGCAGACCACAGCCTTGTGTCCACTCCTCCTCCTTTCTGTGCACAGGGACCATTGCCAGGGCCAAAGAGTTGGTCAGCTCCTGGCTGCTCAAAGAGGCCAGAACTGTGCTAGCTTCACTGTGATCTTCATTCTATGGCTTCATCTCAGCCATGGCTAACAGCTCGGATTGCTTCCTCTGGGCATTTTGTGCCGAATACTTTTTTATAGTGGCTCCTCAATAAAGGCTTAAATTAGCATGTCTAGGGTTAGACTGAGTGTATTTATCATAGGCTACCATGACCACATTTAATAACCATGCTGTAATTGAAACTTGCCTTTGACATCACCTCCTGACTGACTAATTGGATTGTGTCTAGTTCTCTCTCACTATTCTTTTCTGCCTCTTCTGATCAGCCTGAAAGGCAACTCCCCAGCAGTATTAAACTAAAACCAAATTGACCTGTCACAGAAACCAAGGAATGAGTTAATTTTTTACACTAGAGACCTTCCTGAACAAGAGCAATGAATGTGGTGAAGGTTTGTGTTTTGGTGCATGGTAGAGCTCAGTGACTTCTTGTGTCACCCAGGATTTTGGAAGTCGGTTTTGCTGTTGTGTTGCTTTCATCATAATGATTTCCATCAGGACAATATGGCTTTTAGAGACTTCCCAATCTGAATGTTAACATTATATTCTCTCACCATATGTAAATGAACATATGAATTGTGGAATATTAAAATTATTTTCTTAGGGTAGTGTAGAGCATACAACACACCCTTCACAGTGCTATTTATAAACACGGAGAGAGAAGTGAATGTCTCAGTTAAACCAGCCAGCTGACTATGTGGCTTACAACATATAAAGCACTTCCCCCATAATGTTTGCATTTGTGGGAATAGTTCTTTTTCCTACACTTTGTCATGCACTGATTTTAAATGACTGATCTCTTGCACGATAGCCTGTGTGGCTGTGCTACAGCTGGCAGGCAACCTAAGGCATTCTTTAATTTTTAAATAAAGAAGCTAAAATAACAGTGATTGAAACTATAGCTATATTAAACTTGATATAAATAACCTGACGTCCACAAAGACAGCTATAACTTTATAACTTGAATTCACCTACAGATTTCATACCACTTCATCTGTTATTCTAAAAATGTTTCTAGGGAAAACTTACTAGCTGACTGCCCATGATTTTTCTTGGAGGGACAAAAGGGACATTTTGTCCTTGAAGTCACCTGTTAATTTCTTAAAACTACAGAGCAACAGGACATCATGATACTCTACATACATACAGACTACTTGAATAATACAGAGATCACTTTTAATGCTGAGTTTATTTTTTTCACTACAAGAAGCATGTGATACTTCCACTAAATGCCTGCATGAGCTCACAGCTGGTGTAAATCAGCACATTTCCATTGACTCCTTTCTCGATGCAGTGGAGCTTTAGGAAGTGTTTGGCATCATTTTCAAAAGGGTAAGCAAGATCAGCCAGGATCCTCAGCCACAACCAACTCCCTGTAACTTCTGTGGGGCAGCATCATACAAACTATGCAGAAATGTTGTGTGAATTTATTTTAGACAACTCAAAGTGTGAAGTTTTTTACCTTATTCCAGAAATGGTATAGCAATGTCACATATGCTGAGGAAAAAAATATTTATAATTTAAGTAATATATATATTACTTAACATAAGTGCTATTCCAAACATGCTGAATAAATCCATGCTCCTCGTCCTAGCAGCTAAAGCAATCTCAGTCCTCTTGGGAGAAATGGAAGACTTGGCTAACCCTACAGTGTCCTGCACCTCCCACTCCCACCCTTGGAGTGGGGTGAAAGGATTTAGGAGAGATTTACTGTGGCAAGAAGCCTAAACCCATCTATTTAATTCCAGAACTATTTTCCCTTTTTGCAGAAGGAAAGCACACAGCCTTTCTTTACACACTGCTTTGTGGAGTAAAACTTCTCTTGATTAACGCACTGTATAAATGCAAGACTTTTGTACCCGTGTCATTGACTAGTTATGGTGATGGTCCTTCTGCTTCATCTGCTACTGTTCATGCTGTGATCCTAAAGGCTTTCCATCATGTGATATCTTTGGGTGCCGTTAGATTTATATCTGAGTTCATTTCAGGCTGAGATTCTTCATATTGTTTAAGGCAGTAGGATGCCAAATTCCCACCACACTGATGAGAAAGTAACCTTTCCCATTCAGAAAGAGATCGTGTGTCTCAGCTGAAGGATTTCACTCACACTAGCTAAAAACGTTCCAGTACAGAGACTGTTAATGTATTTACAGGTGACTGATCAGATGCTTCTCAGGGTGAAAATAGGTGATAAAATTACTTTCATTAAAAACACTATGTGAGGAATGGCTTGACTTTGCAATTCTTTGCAGTTTTTGAGAGGGAATGATAGACTCCTTTGAGTCCTGTAGTGCCCTTTCTAGCACCAGCTGCCCTTCTGTGTGTAAGAAGCTATAGAATAAAGGTCCATGGGTTTTATCTTTTAAATCATGTCGATTTCTGTGCCCTAAAACAACCTCAATACTTGGCTGAAAAATCTCCTCTATTAATAATATTCCTTGTAAAAAACAAACTAGGCATACACGTATGCTTTCTTGTTTGAGTGGAAAACTCTAAAGATGGTCTAACTGATTTTCTTACCATAAAAGTTATTTAATTCCTCTCTCCTTGTTTTCATGCAGCTTTTGGAATCCCTAAAGACTCCATATCTAATTGCAGCAGACAAATACGATTTCTTCCTTCAATCCCCGAAGCTCAGCAACTATGTTATTTCAAGCACCTGGAAGGCAAGAACAGGTGTTGTCTTTTTTTCCTTCAGCATAATGTAATTTTTTCAGACTTATTAATACCTAGAATGGTAGATTTCCATCCTTTTGTTCTGGTTTGTTTCAGAGTATCCAAAAAGTCCAAAATTATGTCAGGTTTCAGGAGGGACACTGCCTCTTCCACAAAGGCAATACAGGAGACATATAAAAGTGGCTCCAGAAATTGTAAGGTTGGACTTGTAGCCAGATGGGATGCCAGATGGCTATTTTTTTTTAAGTTGTGATGGGTAAAAGAGAAGAAAGGTAAAGAACTAAAGCTCAGCTTCAGTTACATCTTCAACCTGCTGTGTATGAGGCTTTGAAAAGTACAATTTAATGATTTCTTTGTAAGAACCTGCACTAACTGTTACTCCTGTGTAGCAAAACTCATATGTGCATAAACAATGCATCCTCTTTCATCATCTAACAAGTCTAATTTATAGCTTAGGACCTGTACACGACTTCATGATACAGTCACCAAATTCATGAAGTAGAACCTGCTTTGATCAAGCCATGATCAATCTGTGGAGACATCTCAGAGAGTGATCATTAAAACTCCTGGTCGCTTGCCAGCTGACATAAAAGTTTTTTTGTCACACAGTAGGACTATGGTCCTGTGTAACTAAGCAGACAAGGGGTTGTTTTCGATATTATTTTCCCTGTTTTTTTGCCTTTGGCAATGCTGTTGACTGTACACCTACAATCTTTAGCAGAACTTGATATGCTAAATCTGTTTCGTGTTCATATAATCTATGCTGTGATTAGCATTTGCAAGAACAGTACATGCCAGGAGTGAGTTAATGTTTGCATAAATGATATAAGCTAATCAGAACTAGGCAAGCTCAAGGCTACCAAACTGACTTGGCTTATTGACAGCCTGTTAATGTAAAATGCAGACCATGGTAATTGTTAAATACGCCAATTCTTTCCAGTTCTCATGAGAGTAAATCTAATGTTGGAGTAAAGGAATTAATTCAACTTTGTCTTAAATGATGATACTCCTGTTTTAATGTGTGAGTATTCCTAGTCTTCCTCCCTCCCTTCTCATCATTGGTGTATAGTCTTCCATTCTTCTTGAAGCAGTCAGTGCTTATAACAGAACACACTGGCTACTTGCTGCTGCTTTGCTCTGGACTGGTTGTGTGATCTCAGCATGCTTCCCTACAACTGCACAGAGATGTCCCTTTTCTGCAATACTTCTCAGAAGTCATTCTCTAATTCTTCTTGTTGTTTGGGAATTATTGCTTAAAGGAACACAAAGTTCATTGCACAGAACATGGCAGCCTAAATGCTTAGAAATTCTGTGAACTTCACAATAACATCAGTCCCAGTTGAATGTCTGGATGCCTCACAACTTGCTACATCCAAATTTAGGACATATTCTTTGGTGCAAATCCATTAATATAATGGCAGATACTTATTTAATTATAGGTACCTAGAACTATTTCCTTTTTGTGCTACAGATATTAATAGGGATTGCAAAAAAACCAAGCCATGTCTTTAATTTGTTGTAAAAATAAAACGCTCCTCCCTACCTTTTAATAACACGATACGCTGTGCTCTTTCCAAAGTTCTATAAATGGTCTTAAAAAGAAAAGCCTGAATCTGTGAAATGTGGCGGGTTTGTTTAACATCTGGAAGTACTCTCAGAGCTGTCTTCACTTGCTTTCAAGACAGTGAAAAACTAGGCTTTATGATTTCTTGATATTCATACACAGAATGCCTAGTAGCATCATTGCTAGTAAATAAAAGATTAAATTTTCTACACTGGAGATGGATGTTTTAAAGTTTGGGTTGGGGCATTTCCTGAGGGCCTGTTACTAATGCATAATGTTAGGAGCTATTTGTTTTTACTTTGTAATTAGAGGAGGCAATCTAATGCTCATTAGGTAATCTCTATTGGACCATCGCTGCTGTATTTATACTGAATACTGCCCTTATTACGTGCTTAGTTCCATTTCTTTCATCTTTTAAAATTAGATGTTTCCACTGTACTCAAAAAGCATCCATGTTTTTGGCTAGCAGGCCCAGAATTTAAAGCTAACCATTAGAAACTGTTTCTAAAGCAACTTTTTATACAGTTTACTCTTCCCATCTTTTCCATTCAGAAGCAAATGTTCACAGTGCCTGAGGTACCAGACCCCTATGTGGAAAAGCAAGAGAAAGAGCAAACAACTATGAATTTAAATAAATTGAAAAAGAAAAACAAAACCAAACAAGAAACAAACCAGCAAAAAAGAGGTAAGAAAGTATAAAACATTTTGGTTTCTATAACAAAATACAAAGTCTTAAAAAGCTCCATGTTTAAAGTGCCATTTGCATGTTTGCTGTAAGAGTGTTGGGGTTTTTTGAAGGCTCTGGCCACTTTATGTTTCTTACTTGACTTTAAAAAAAACCCCAAAACACAACCAACAACAAAACAAAGAAGAGAGAAAGAAAAAAGAAAGGAAACAGTTCCAGGCAACTTAACAGTTTAATCCCCTCTGTTGCCGTTTGCCATGTACTCCCTGGATTTACAGTCCACTGTTTCCTCATGCTCTAGAAGAATACCAGCTAGACAGAAGCTGTGTAGTCACAGCTACGTGACTTCAAGAAATGGCTGGAAAAAACAGACCACTTTCAGTTAAATGTGTGAAGAAAACAAGTAATTCCTCAGACACCTTCAAAAAGAAAATGTCCAGGGGTTTATGTAGAGGGCCCTGAAAGGTACTATTTGTGTCCCTTCTGTTAAATGCAGTTTTAAAATTACTTTTTTTAAACTTTTCAGTGAAATGAGTAAATACAGAATAGAATTGAAGACAGTCTTTCTCTGCAGGTTATTTCAGAGGAAAAATTGCTGCATTTTGATGCAGGTTTGCTGCATTCCCACAGCATGCAGCCTACAACGTTGGCACTGTGGCACTGACTGGTGTCTTCTAGGAGCTCTTGCTCACGTACCTCATTCATATAGATTATCAACTCTACTTGTCACAGACAAAAGGTTGGTAGAAAACTTAAGCTTTTTGCCAGATCCTACTAGAGCAAATTCATCCAGTACAGTTTTTAATAATTATGTACTTGGAAAAAGTACAGAGGTTAAACCAGTGAACTAGAGGATATTGAAGAACAGGAAAAAAATACCATGGCACAAAGCAAGCTTCCAGATGGCGTGACCTTCACAGCTGTGTGCTGAACCTCCTGCTGAGGCAGGCTACTGGACACGTTAGAAATGGGGTGATGACCCTCAGCTGACTTCACAAGGGCCGTCCGATCCAGCTGATGTTCTTGTGTTACAGTTAAACCAGTGACCTGAAGATGGCAGTCTCCATGTTGCATGGCCAATACCTAAACTAGCAGAGGTTTCCTATGTATCTGTGAGAAGGTACAGCTTTCTATACTGAGCTTGTTTTCTCCTGAAGAAATTACAATAACCAGGTACAGTGGTGTTGTGTGTCAATCCCATAGGCAACTGGAGACCATACTGTCAAATACAGTGGACTTCACCAGGTTTATAAGGAATTTCTTCCTGTAATTCTTCCTGAAATTGAAATAATGGTGCAGGGTCTCACGACCTATGCTGTGAACTTAACTCATATCATTACCGAAATAAGTTTGTTTGTAGAGCTTTTCTTTGTATTTACTATTCCAAACAAAGGAAATTCTTTGTCATTTTCTCCCATTACAACATTTTCTTGGAAGATTCATTTGTATATTTTTACTTCCTTTTTGTTTGTATGTTCTTTACAGGGTGCGGAAATATTGCAAAACAATGTCTGAACCAGGCTTTTCCTTCTCAATGTGATATACTAATTGTCAAGAGGCTCTGGTGTGTGTGCACTTGGGACTGTACTGCTACACTAGAATTCTCTGGCAGTGGCCACAGATTCAGGGCTCATGAGTTTTGAGGTGTCCTGTTTGACATAAATGGCTCAGGTTATCAGGTGATACAGCCACTATTCATGTCTTTAGCATTTTCCTTGCTAAAACCTTCTGAGACAACTATTTTTATATGTAAAAATTTTAATCAGCATATCACTTGAAATACTGATTTACCAGACATTCCCAACTGCAGTATGGTATAGTGTCTCAGAAGTGAGTGATTTATTGGCTATTTTGATATTTTCTCATGGCAGATGTGTATTTTTATATTCTGGTGAGGGCTTATAGTATAAAACTACAGAAGCTTCCCTAAACATGCAGGAAAAAACCCCCTTGAATTCATTCTTGAATGTGGTGATATATTGATACAGCATTTCAGAGCAGTGCATGGGATATGCATGTGATAAGAAAGTTTTTTCCCAGGCTCCCAACTCACTGTATGGTATGGAAGGGATTTGGATCCCTTATCACAGGCAGACACTGCAGGGGTTTATAAAACAGCTCAACTTTAACTATGGACATAAACATTCTCCCCAAATTATTTTTTTATGAAGACTTAGGACAGAAATTAGGTGAACTAATTCTTATAATGTATGCCATACAAAGCAGAATGTAGCATATTTAAACTCTAGAAGCCCATTAAGATCCATGACATTTAACGCAGTTTAATTTTTTTGAAACAGGATTCCTCTTTTATGAAATAACAGCTTTTCCAGCATTGTGCGTGTGTGTAATGGAATCATCCATCAGCGTGACTGATGAGCATCCAGGGCTTAGTGAAGATGATTCTAGCAATTATAAATCCTGGTTTGTGAAGCCAACAGGCATACTTCAGGAGACCCCTACTCTGGCTTTGTACCACATCAGGTATCCCTACACATATAGACATGAGATAACAACCCAGAGCCAAAGACTTCGGTGCACAGGTACCCAACCTGACACTGGTCAGATAGCTCCTGTTGTCTGGTGTCTAAGGCTTCATGTCTCATGTCAACGTTACCTTAGGACTTGATGCACACTTCTCCACTGCATAGAGTGGATGGGCCTCGCTAATTCCTGGAATTAATATCAGCCACAGAGCAGATCTCAAAGAGAGCCTTTTTCTATGTTTCAGAGATTGAATTCAGTCTGGATTTGTGGCAGAAGTAGCAATAGAAAAATAGTTATTCATAATCAGAGGCCTAGTGCTGTATTTTCTTTATTGTGTCTTGTTACACTGTCATTATGACAGTGTAACAGGAATTTCTGTTTCATTGTATTCCACACTGACCTATTAATTAAAGGCATTCAACTGACAATGGAAATTAGATTATTTAAAAACAAGCAAACAACAAACAGCTCTTAGATGGAAGGGTACCATACACTGAAAAGAGGAGAAGGAAAAGCATGATGGAAAGACACAGTCCCAAAGTGAAAAGAGGAATTTGGGTAGAAGGAACTTGACTGTATTCCTGGTTTGCTATATCTGTATCTCCCTTATGTTGATGTAAGTGGAATGCAATTTGCTGTGGAGCCTTCCCACAGCTGGTGTCTCTGAAGGGCTTAACTAGAGCTGTTAAACAGGATAAGCCTATAGGTGGAAATATGGGTGATTGTTCTTTGATGTTGCAGTGGCATTTTGGCTTTTGTTATTCTTTTTTTTTTTCCCCTACCTTTAGTCCTGAAGTCCTACAACACTGAGGTGAGATGCCCAAGGAAAGGATACTGAAAAGAGAAGGGTGACTGCAAAGGAGTACGACTGCAAATGTATGCCAAAGAAATGGAAGAGAGAGTGCTGGAGCCTACAAGTGTTCAGGAAGAGGAAAGCACAAGAGCCTGTGGTGTACCACAGACACAGTTTGTGACATTTGGTTCCAGGTATAATGCAGCCTCCTGTTTTCCCTGCTGTGGTGATCTACTTGGTGAGTAAGTGTATGTAACAGCATGGTAGAGTCAGCCACAAGTGAAAACAGCCTCTGCTCACCATCTGACCTAGCTTGCTGAACAGAGACCCAGTTTCTCTACACTCACTGGGCTGTGAACAGCTTTAAACTCAGATGTAACTTTGAATTTATCAAGTAGAATCCTTCAAATTAACAGGTGTGTTCATTACAAGTGTATCCTATTTAACTGAACACTAGTAATTCATTATTTATATGGCATCATTCAGTGTGCCCTATTCTAGTGAATTTTCCCTTGCACTGGAAACAGGACCATCTTACCCCAGCAGTGCACTAGATAACCCAGACAGGTTTAGACAGTGACCTTGCAGAGGGCCTAACCCTGGCCCCCCTTTGGCTGCTGAGGCACCATCACAAAATCCCTTGCCATTTCCCACCTGCTGTAAATGGCACTAAAGATAGAGCTGAGACAACAGTTTACTACAAAATGTAATTACAGGTCCATTTTTCTTCATTAAATTAATGTTAAACATAATCTATTATAGAGGTTCCATTCAAGGAACAGATGGTAAATACAAGGTAATGCAGCTACAGATTAAACAATATTGTCAACAGCTGATACATTTACACAAAGCACAAAGCTAATAGGTGTGAAATGTTCTTTAGAACTATCCCTAAGTCACGGAAAACAAAACCCTTTGTTTTTAAATGTGCTCAGATGCAAAGTACTTCAATGAAGTGACAGGGTAAAGGGGTCCTAAGATTTCCCTATAAAATCTTGAAACTTACCTATGAAACTTCAAAATCCACTCTATTAAGTATTTTGAGGATTTTATTGTAATTCTTTTTTTACTGGGTTACAATATCAAACAAATAAATGGCTTGAGCTGGGAAGCCAAGTGGTTAGATCACAAAAATGAAAGCTGAGTTGCCTGGGCTTTTCCAGTGGGAGGAACTGCTGTCTTAAGAATAGCACAGCAAGAATTTTGTTTGCTTAAGAAAAAAAAACCCAAAGAATTCAGTCCACATGATAAAGTGTGAACTGCTGTGTGGAGTAACATATTCTCCACACTGCAGCTAGACATCTAAACACAGCTTGCAACAAAATCCTTTCTTCTTCATATTGCTGATATCTGCTGAATAGCTGTTTAGTTTCTTTTGGTATCCATCACTTCCATCAATGTCAGCTCCACCAAAACTCTTTTGCCTGGTAAGGATCCCATCCCTAGGATTTGGGCAAATGGTTTAGGACCACCCTGTGAGAGAATTTATAGAAAAAGGGCAACATAAAATTGTTTCCCCCTTTATTATCTGGCTTGTCAAGAAAATCACAGAAATAGCCTTGTTAAAACCTTGATTTTTTTTCTTTATATTGAAACAATATCCAAGGGAATGTTCATACTTATTTACTGTGAGAAAACCCCTGGCTGTGGCCAGGTGAGGGAGACAGGCTGTGTGGGACTGGACCACAAAATCATCTGCTAAAATAGTTGGGTCTTCCCAAGTGCTATTTGGGAACTATGATCTCAAGCTCCTTTGAAAACATCACAAATGTGAGTCAAAGAGCAGCAGTGACTCAAACAGGGAGAACTTGTGTTTTCTGATTTTTTTTTTTTCTCCTTTAGTCTGCTCCCCTAATTTTCTCTTTGCTCCCTCTCTCTCATCTCCCTGTCTTTGTGTGTGTTTTGAGGTGTGTAAGTTTATACAAGTATATTTACAGCTAAGCAGACAAAACCTCACTTTGAAAATACTAAGTTTTCAAATATCTGGGGAAGAAAAGCCCCAATGAGTGGATATTTTGCACTGAAACAAAACAAAGCAAGACAAAACCACGCTAGATTTATTACAAAACAAAAATCCCAGTGCCTGGAAAGCAATTTTCTTTAAGAAGAGAAATAGTTCCCAGAGGCAGGTTGTGTGTACCCCTTACATGGGTTACACTTCAGTAGAGAAATGCAACTCAGTCTAGCAAGGAGAGAGAGCTCCAATGTCTAGAGCGAGTAGGCTCTGGCTAGAAAACGTGCCTTTCTGAGTCACTGCAGAACCTAGCAGCATTACTCTGCAACTTTTCAAGCACTCAAGATCCTGGAGTTTCCAGTAAGATTTTTTTTTGCAGTTAATGATGAGATGCCACATTCTTAGAGGAATATATAGATATTCTTTTCCAAAATACCCGCAAACTTGCTATGTGTTGATTCCAGGAATTCACCTGGCTGAAATGTAATCCATAAGAAAAAAGATTTGGAGTTTAACTAGGCTGGCACAGCAAGGTGTGCAAGGACAGAGGTACCCCTAGGACAGGAAAGAGAGGAAGGATGGCACTGTGGTGTAGCCTCTGGGTCACACTGAATCCCTGTTAAGTTTCTGTGAAGAGCCCAATGCTAAGTATTTTCCTACAGCACACATTCCCCCCCAGCCCCCCCCCCCCCCTCTTTTTTCTTCTCCCCTTTTCCTTCTCTAATTTGTGAAAGCCCAGCTTGAAATGTCTTATAATCCATTTTTCTGAGGTGGTTTTTTTTACATATATAACATTGCACTGTTACAAATAATAAATTCTTTCCCTTCCTTAATGGCCACTAGCACATACAATTTTGGCTAGCAGCTTGAATAAACACGTCCCTTCCCATCAAGGCTGCATAAACATATTGGGTGCTGCCTGATCCAAGACACCTTGACTCCTTCTTTTCATTTGTACAGTCTACTGCGAGATGCCTTGGAAACTTCGGAGTTTCCAGCATAGCTCCAAATATTTAATGCATAAATGCTTTTTCTTTCACAATCTCTCTCTCATGTTCCACTTGGAAAGCAATCTCATCACCATTTATTTTACATAAGCCCCACTTCAGAATGAAATAGGACTATCATTCTCCTAGTTTATTTTTTCCTGTCTCATCTTTGTTTTCTCTGCTCTTGGAAGGCTGTTTGTCCTGCTTTCCCACTTGGCATGGATTCAGTTAGTTGTGGTTTTTTTAAGTTGTTTCCAATGCTACAATGCTAAAAGGCCCCAGAGGAGTTGGGTACTTGACTGGAAAGACACCAGCCCTGTGGAGGCCCTACTCCTCCTTGTTAGAAGCAATATGTTTTGCTGGGATTTTCCAAGGAAGCTACAGGGCCGTAGGCACCAGCCTCCTATGGGCTATTTCTAATCCCTTCACCTCCTTTGAAAACTCAAACATACGCATTCATCTCATGTAGATTTTACCATGAGTACTTCATGACCAATTGCTAAGGTCTTCTAGACTGTTTGCACCAGCTTTGCTCGTAAGATGTGGTGTTGCTGTGCTCATGAGCTGTGGGAAAAGGGACACTTGACCATTGCTGAGCTCTTCTAACAACCGCCATCAGGAATGTGCAATGTTGCTCTGGGAAATATAGTCTCAAATGGAAGAATTGTTATTATTTAAGTCCTACTAAAATTAAGCAAATAAATGGACCAGATATTTTATCCAGTCCGGACTTTTTGTGCCATAGGTGCAGTTTAAACAATTGTTGTATATAATTTAGCTGATGATTCTTTCTGGATTTTAAAGCTGTTCTGAATTTTTCTTATTGATAGCTTTAAGTAAAAAAAATTGAGGATAATCAATAATTATTTTCCTAAGTAACTATTTCTAGAAAATAGAATAGAACTAAAAGACAGTATCAATCCAAATAACTTAATGGTTGAGTATCAAAATAGTAGTCAAAGGGCTCAAACCCATATTATTTACCAGAATAAATCTAACAATGGGGCAATCACCACCCCAGTTTCCTAATTGCAGCCAACTTGGTTTAATCCCAGGCCCTCCTCTGTTCCTGCAGACGTGCCTTTCCCCAGTGACTGGCCCTTTATGGAAAGCCTACACTGAGCACAGTGGAAATGGGACCCAGACATTTTCAATACTTCAAATGCTAATGCTTCAGATGAAATAAGGTAAATGAGGAGACCAATTAAAATATCTAATTAATGTAATACCTTTGAAGTTTAAAGAGACCCAAACTAGAATTTAGAGCAGAATTGCTTAAGAATTTAGCCAATATCTTATTTACATTATTATTAATGGTAGCTTTAAAAGGACAGTCACACCCAAAACGAGCTTTGCAGTGTACACACATGTAGAAGGACAAAGTCCCTGCCCAAATAACAAATAATTGAAAAGAATTTATTTCCTTGACTCTTTAGTTTTGAGAACAGTGAACATTTCAAATGGAGACACTGAAGATTTAGTTCCTGTCTCCAGTGCTACCTACTATTCTGAAGTGTACAGAATGCAGCGTAATTCCACCTTTATGAAACACGAGGAAGCATTTTAGATTTATAGTCACCTAGAAAAACTACTGATGACACACTGACACAAATAATTAATATTACCATCTGTCCTAATAACTTATCTCAATTTTTTCTGTCAATAATTTTATTCCTGGTTGCATCATTATTTGAACTCTTATGTTGCAGTGATAATTAATATGTGTTTCATACAGTTTGAGCCATGAAAGTTTCTGTCTATTTGGAAACTTTTCCTATTGTCCTGATTTTAATTGTTCCAGTTTGTACATTTCAGTAGATTTCATTAACATAAAATATCATATTGGAGATCATCTGTATCTTTCTTATCAGAAAAGGAGAATCTGATTTTTTTTAGGTATTCCAAAAACAGATGTAGTCTTTAAATTCTAGATATCCCAGGTGATCATATCACCTTAGTCAGGGCCACTCAAAAAATTAGAACTCCAAATGGCATTCTGTCAGAATTTAGGTGCCTATTTCTGAGAATAGGATGCTCCACCTCTTGCATGGACCTCTAGGTTTCCAGAATTATTTACACTTTTGCAGCTGACCCATTATTTTGGTCCTGTTCGTGTCTTGTGAAAATGAAGAGTAGACCTCTTCCCTGTCTGTGAGCAGAGATGAGTGATCAGCTGTGGTAGAAATACAAAGACATCCCAAAAGATCCTGCTTTAGAGAACAGCAATGTTAAATGCTGTCCTGGATAGGACTGGGGTATATTGTATTTTTCCAGTCTAACTCCAGTTATGGCTCTGACCAAGTTCTTCAGAACAAAATGTTCTAACGTTCACTGATTTCTGGGTATGTCAGATTTCTAAACGATTGCCCTAAGGACATACCAGTTTGAGTTACAAAAGTAAAAGAAAAAAATCTATCTTGAAGGTAGCAAGAATTGTGGCTCCCTATTTCATAGCCCCAGAGCCATTGACAGCTGTTGAAAGTACCTTAGCTGCCTCCTGCCTTTGAGGCACAGTTTCTTCAAAGGCTGGGTAATGTTTATATTATTATTTGTAAGATCGAAACTGATTGTATCATGTATTAGAATAAAAAAACCCCTTGTAATAAGGCTACAAATCCCTTCTAGCTAAGTGCAGCTATGTAGAGCAGTGAGAGTATTTCTCCAAGAAACTCCATTTTACTTTTAACCACACTGGTCTCTTTTAAATAGGACTTTGACTGGAGGTGTTTGTTCCATGGTATTTTCTTTAATCCACAACTTCTCTCTGAATGTTGTGCTCATTTTACATGTTCAGACTTTCCTGCATATGGAGTGCCTGCTGAAAGCAGGAGTAACATCAGGAGCAGGCATATCTGAAACAGAGAGGAGTGAACAGCACTGGACAAAGGATGCACCTTCTGATGTGCCCTTCATCCTGGTGAGCTTTGCATCTCCTCCATCCCAGTGAGCTTTGTTGAGTCAGAAGCATGTACACGGTGGTTCTGTGGCAGGTCCGCAAGTTGATGCAGAGACAAATTACCTTGCCCAGTCAGCTCTCTGAATTAAAAACTGAGACTGGCAGTACATCAAGTACCAGAATTTGTTCCAGATTTAAGCAAATGCATAATGGCAGGTGTACAATGGAATTTAGGTCAGGCAGGCAAGAGAGATCAACAGCACAGAGCCACAGGCTCTAATTCTAACTAATCAAGAGACCAGCCAGGGGTTTAGTCCTGGCAATTGAAGTGGCAAACTGAGAATAATTACATGTTTGGAAAAACATCCCCTTGGGCGTTCATAGTCAGCCCAGATCACTCAAAGTGATTGTGATAAAAAGCATAATGAAATAACCAGGTCGTCTGGTAGCAGCCAGAACATCTCTTGCAATAATCATAATCCAGACTCTGCAGAGAGATTTCATAGAATCATGGAATGGTTTAGGGTGGAAGGGACCTCTAAAGGTCATCTAGTCCAACTTTCAGCAGGAGACTAGAGGATTAGTAAAGAACTAGTGTGCAGGAAAGTGCAGCTACTTAGCTATTTGGGAAACTAGAAATTCTGGAAAAATTCTATATAAGAAAAAACCACCCCAATCTGACACATTAGGTTTAACAGAACACGCAGTGATAAATTTCTTCATTTCTGTAACTGACATCAAAGTTTTAAAACTACTTGTTTGGAAAATTGCTGTTTATTTCAGGCAGGTGTTCAGAGATGCCTTTGTGGGAATATGAAGATGTCTGCAGAAACTGAAAGCACATAAAGTCAAGGAAATACCCTTGGGGTTAGGAAGTAGGTTGTAATGTAAATTATTCATAGCTGGAAATTAGTAATTAGTTATTCAGTGACAGAGGAGATGGGAAGCTTAGACAAAGTGTTCATTAAGAGGTTCTAGGCCCTTCTTCAGGCAGGCTGCAAAGTGATAACTGGAGTCATTGGCCAAAGAAAAGCCCACAACTTACTCTCTTAAGAAGAGGTTATCTTGCAGGAGCAGATTATAAACCAGGGAGTTTTATAGCTGTGTGAATAAAGCTGTAATCTCCATGGACCCAGGCAGAAGTTAAATGAAAAGATGAGGACATTGCCCATAGGTGAGCTGCCAAACTACTGTTCGATGAACAGGGAATCATCTGCCCCTTGGAAGATGACCCTCAGCTAATAGAAATCATCTAATTCTGTGGGGTAACTCATTTAGGATCATGGGAAGCACACAAATATACAGCACTGGAGTGCCACTCTTGAATATTGTACTATTATTTACTTGGAGCACTTCAGACTTTTGGGGCTCACATGCTGGCTGGGGACTGCAGATATCTGCTTATGTATTCTGTTGAAAATGGGAACTGGAAATATATGAAGATGTAATAAATGGGTTTTTTTTGGATAATAAATGTAGTAAACAGAGATGCAGGAAAAAAAGCCTATTATTTTAAAAATTCATGTTAATATTTAAACCTGCTTAGAGGAGGGTTTTTATTTAGCTAACTCTACTATTTTTGGAGAACTGCTTCAGTAAAGATTTTTGAATTATAAAAACTAGAAAATTACAGTGAAACTAAAATTCTTTACTAAAATGGAGAAATACATTTAAATAAATAAATTTATCACCCAAGGAATTTTGTAACTTTTGGGCTTAAAATTCAGAAAAAAAAAGTGGTTTTGAAAAAATGTGCATTTTTTTTCATTTTTACCTGAAAATGCACTTTTTCTTAAAAATACTAATGATATAAATCATATGTAAGGTTATTAAATTATCACAGAAACTTATGTTTCATAGTTTCAATCTATGCAATACATTTAGGATAATATAATAGGCAACTGTTTCCTAGGGGATGGAGACGTCCACTGGAATCTTCCCACGAAGGATCCTAAAGGTCAGAAACTGTATTTTAGAGGTTTGTTTTTTTTTTCAGGAATAAAGAATCTTTACCCTGTGCACATAATATTAGTATGGGTTTGACCCATGGCTGTTATTGGTTGTGCTGGGAGAAGCAGGAATACTAAATGAGGGTTGGCAGTATGGTCCTTAGCACAGGAGTAAATTTAACAGCTCTGTGTATTTGATATCTGTTATCCATTTGCAGAGGGTTTTTTTAGGAGGATATAGATGTGGGAAGACTACTCAAAGCTCAAAAGCATTTGAGTGCTTTGCATTTAAGTGTAGGTGTTAATTGTTGATGAGCTCTCCTTCCTTAAGCTTTTAGTCTTTACCCTTCCCTACAAAAGCACATGGTAAAGCACTCCAGATGAGGGCTGAGAGCATTTTTAAGCTGTGGGACTTAATTAGGAGATTGTGTTGCAATTTGTGTTTATTTTGTAGAAAGATAAGCCATAAGGATTCTTCTTAATGTGCTGTGTGTAGACTGTCTACATGTTATACAGAAGAAAATGTATACAAGGTCGAGGGCAACTTCGGAATACAAGGAAGCTGTGTTAAATTACATCACATATCTAGGTCAAGAAAAGGCTTCAGCTGAGTGGAAAAAATGAGGGAAAGAAGATTTAGGAGACACAAATAATTACCGAGTGGATTTTTGGCATGTGGACACTCTCAGGATAGAGTCAGTCAAATTAGCTGTTTCAAGTCAAGTTGGCCAGTTCTTGCTATATGAGCAGCATAGCAGTGAGGATCATTTTTACAGGCCAGGGGGAGGAAATGAGAAGATTACGTATAAATCAACAGAATTGGAAAAATGTAATCATATAGAATTCTGACAAATACTCTTTTAAAACACATTCACTTGTTTAAAAGCCCTTAGCAAAGCTGCATATAAACTTATAAGCTACCAAGAGTTTGAGTAAGGCACTCTGGGGTTCTACTTATAAAAATGTGCTGACATGGCTGGGTCAATTTTTTTTCCATTAAGTTTAATGGTAGAATCAGAGTGTACATCCACACATAGCATGAGAGAAAAAAAAAAGGTCCTACTTCTGAGGTCTGGTACCAGCCAGAGAATGAGATTAAAAAATGAAGACATAACATAGGGAAAAACTCCTGGTTTTCTCCCATAAAAATGAGTGATTGTACCGTCAGCTGCAAATGTGATGCTTCTCTAGCAGATGCTAGAACTATCAATTGCATTTACTATGGAGTGCAAAGTTGTTGACAAAGATATACACATTCCCTTCCTCTGCGCTTTATTTTCCTTACTGTGTTTATTTAAATAAAAATGTTGCCTGCACATAACAAAAAAACAAAACCAACCAACCAAAAAACAAAAAAAGAGGTATTAAAGTAGAGGAATTAACTGTGGTCAGACACCTCATCTAGCCATCTTCTAGTTTTTTGAGTGTAAATGAACCTGATCTCAGAATGCTAATTCAGTTTCAGTTATCCCAAAGACTTGTGGATACAAAGAGCTATAGTGCTGGTTCTGATCCAGTCATAGCCTTTACCTCATGATCTCAAGCAGGCACGTCTAGACAAGTGCAGACAATCATGTTTGCTTTAGACCAAAACCTGGGTAGCCACATTAAAGTCATCACACTTCCTTGGGCTTATATTAGTTCAGCTACCTTCTTTGCAGAGAAGGTGTGGTTTATGGCCAGCTAGGCCAGAAGATAGCCCAAACCATGACTGTCTACCTCAGTTTGTGCAGATGCTTCTAACAGAGCATGTTGATGGGAGCTATTATTCATGGTGCCTCCAGTTTTACAGCCTTTGGTTTCTTCATAGCCTTGTGTTAATTCCAAAGTGTTGTGTTTTTTTTTTCTTTTGAAAGAAGAACAAACACGATAGCAAGTTCTATAGCAAGTACGTAAGACTATACACACTGCTCTAACGACAGGCATTTCTTTAGCTACTATAATGCTAGCAATTAAAATAAACTTTCAGCCCAGCTTTAAACCTGGGAGTATAATTATGATATTCAAAGTCCTCAGTAAGACAATCAAAATACCATTTCACTGTGTAAATAAGGGTCATGTGAAGTGTAGATGAGCACTTGGGCAGTTAGATTTCCCATATCTCTACAGAACAGCACGTGGTAAAGGGGACAGAACCATTATCTGCTCCAACAACTCATACGCTGTTTAATCCATTTGTTCCTGAATGCAGTTATACTGGTGGTGCTCCTTACGATCTCTTATCAGAGCTATAGTAAGAAGTAGATGTACTCTGAGAATGATCCCTCTATTGGGTCTAATAATGAGATGGTGCTTTAAACAATTGCATTGCAAACAAATATTTTCCAGCAGCTGTTTTCTCAATCCTATAAGCAATGCACATACCAAAATGTACCATTCCTCTGATGGCTGAGACATTCATGTAATGCAATTTTAAGGCCAATACTCATAGTCTCATTGGTATATCATGGAGAAGCTAGAAAGGCTGATAAAAAGTTGCTTCAGGATTTTTATTAACTGATCGTAGCCATGTAAGATAATAATGTATCTCCCATTTCCTAGCACAGAATAATTCACATGGGAAAACCAACAGATGATCTACTGGTCACCTGTGATGTCTCTTCTTCATGTAACGGGAAATGATTTGAAGAATGACAAAGTGGCAATCATCCTCAGCTCCCATGTGGGAAACCATCAAATCAACTAGGACTCTTCCAGAAGAGAGGCAGCCAACAAGGTAATGATAGGGTCTATAAAATCATGAATGATGGTATTGTAGATACTAAAGGTTTACGCTGGTTTAAGAGGAAATTGAACAAGTTCATGGATAAGAAATCCACTGACATTTATTAAATCATGGAAACCACGTCTGAAGCTGAGTGGTCAGAAGCCGGGAGAGCTTGAGTGGGGAAATTGTCTGTGCTTGTTCTGTTCTTGCTCTTTGCCTCTGGACGTGGTCAGAGAATGTGTAATGAGGTAGTCAGACCTTCGGTGTGATCACTGTCCGTATATTTTTATGTAATGAAACCTGTAGAAACTGCTGTCTGTTGAAGTTTACATGACTGGTATGAATCCTCTGGACAGAAAGTGATATAAAGACCCCCCCTTGTGCATTTGATATATATCATACCTGGATAGGTATTTGAACAAGTAACTAAATAGACAGACCTTTTCTTTTTAATGCCCAAAGTTGCAGTTTTATAGGAGCTGTTTTTCAAGAGCCAAAAGAGATAGAAAATACTTCAGTGAGTTTGTCTGCTTAAATGAAAACAGGGCTGAGCTTTATATATTTTGCTGTCTGAAAAGTTTCAGTCACTTCTTTGGTCCCTGTTCAGAATTAGGGACAACGGAAAAAGCTGGTTTTGTGGTAATCCTGTTATGTCCTTAGCAGTTCTTAATATCCTCAGACGAGTCATCGGAGATGCTTGAATGTTCAGACAATAAACCAGTAGAAACCCTCACTCCAGAAACTCTGCATAGTGATTCCAAAGCCAAAAACAAAGCATACACTGAGATGAACAGGTTTGCTCCTGCTCTCACTGCGATCACTGATACCACCTCCTTCAGAGGTGCCCATCCTATCTCTGTGGAAATGCCTTGATAAGGCTGAGGTGACTGCATACCCCAGACATAAAGAGGAGAGCTGATTTTAACCTCTATCTACCCACACAAACCCAGGTAACAAGGAATTGCATTGGAGAAATTACTTGCACTACAAACAGATTAGCAGATAAAACAAGTTGAAAGTTAATCCCTAGGCACCAGTATAGGTTAGGGGTCAATCTGCTGGAAAGCAGCTCTACCGAGAAGAACCTGGGAGTCCTGGTGGACACCAAAATCACCATGAGTCAGCAGTGTGCTTTTTGGGGCCAGGAAGGTCAAAGGTCTCCTGTGGCATGTCTCCTGGAGTGTGTCCAGCAGGTTGAGGGAGGTTCTTCCCCTCTACTCTGCCCTAGTGAGGCTGCATCTGGAGTATTATGTCCAGTTCTGGACTCTACAGTTCAAGAGAGACAGGGAACTACTGGACAGAGTCCAATGGAGGTCTACAAAGATGCTGAGGGGACTGGAGCATCTCTGAGACAAAGAAAGGCTGAGAGCTCTGAGACAAAGAAAGGCTGAGAGCCCTGAGAGTCTTTAGCCTGGAGAAGAGAAGACTGAGGGGTGATCTTATCAATGCTTATCAATAACTGAATGGCAAGTGTAAAGAGGATGAGACCAGTCTCTTTTAAAGTGGTACTCAGTGACAGGAGAAGGGGCAATGGGCACAAACTGGAACACATAAAGTTCTATCTTCTTTGCTGTGAGGGTGGCAGAGCATGGCTCAGGCTGCCCAGAGAGGTTGTAGAGTCTCCTCTGGAGAGATTCCAAACCCGCTTGGACAATTCATCCTGGGCCCCCTGCTCTGGGTGACCCTGCTGGAGCAGGGGGGCTGGACCAGATGATCTCCAGAGGTCCCTTCCAACCCCTACCATTTTCTGACGCTGTGATCCTTTGCTAGGGAGGGAAGCTGATGAATTAAAACACTAGATAATACCAAGAAAATATTTAGTCCAGGAAAATCCAGAGGGTGGCCAACAGCTTACCAATGCCAATATTCAGTACAAATATTTAAACCCACTATCATCTGGAAATTACAGGGATAGAGATAAAATATCAACTAAAAAGAGACAATTTGTACCAAGACAGGGACAGAGGTGGAAAAGCCTTCCATTTATCGCCTGTTTTCACCAGAGCTATAAAATACAAATGTAGTGCACACATGTGTCTGCCATCTGCAAGGCCTGGCAGCCCGCAGGCTGCCTGTATGGGCAATCAAATTTTCACATTATGAATGATAAGAAAGCTGTACAGTGGCAGCGGTGGCTCCTGATGTGCTCTACCATGCAGGTGGTGTTTACAGATAAGCGCCTTTTTGGAAAGAACACTTGAGGTCAAACTAATCCAGGGAGTTGTTTGAGCAGAGAGGCAAACAATATTAAAATAAATATGAGCTCATTGTAACCCTTAGTGCTTAGGCTGTTGTGTTTATGGCAGACTTCCCAAAGAGAGAAGTTTCCCTTTGTAGTCATGCAATGCACCTGCTGCTTTTACAGCGCGAGCTCACACCTCTGTTTTCACATCAGCAATCTATCTGCATGCTCTCGGTGTGGCTACAGGTTGTGCAACCAAAGAAACAAGCATCCAGATTTGCCCCTTGATATTATTTTGATGAATTGCATCACGTAGAAATAGATTGAAAAAGGCACCTTGCACAAGCAAAAATCAGATCTATTTAAAAGAATTTTTAAAAATAAAATAAATAAAGAGCAGCACACACTGAGTACTTTGTAGCTGTTACTACCAGAATGATAAAAAATGAGTTTCGTATTCGAACTCAGCTTTCAGCCAAAGTTATGTTCAAAGATGTGCTGTTCCCTAAAATTCACCACAAAGATTCTTTAGGACACACGAGGTTTGGTGAGATCACCTCTGCTATAATATAACTCAATTTAAATATGGGAACGCTCCCCAGAGTTGAAACAAACAGTACCAGCTAAAGACCTGCCTAAGTGAAAGGTCTTTGGTGCTGAACGTGTGATTTAATGTTGGTTTAGAAGAGTAATATGCAGTGGTATCATAGGCTGGTCCCAGGTCCATTAATACTGACCAGAATCTAGTCCTTCTACCAGCAGATTATTTTGGGAGTGTATTTTCCAGTGTTTGGTTCTGTGCAGAGCTACAATAAGCAATAATATGTTGTGTTACCAGTGTCAGTGCAGGCAGAAGGCATTCCTGGCTCTTACATCCTCTGAAATGCATCCATCTTCACAGCTGATTGATTTTATTGTGGGTCTTGATGTCTTAACCAAACTCAGTCCTATTGTGCTGCTTCCCACTACAAGCTGTATTTATAAAGTTCACTGAGCAAAGAAGACCTGTAGAAAAGATTTATTTGGGAAAACTGCTTCTGGTTTTCTGAACCTGACAGAAAAAAGAAAAGTGAAAGCCTAAAAATGTCAAGCTTTCATCATTATTTTTTAAGCACCGAATGCTTGGTACTAGGAGGGACTGTTACTCTGGTCACTGTAATTGAGTGCAAAGAGCTGACACAGCAAAATATAAACGTCAGTATGGAAATAGCTTATCTGTCTGCTCATAATACTGTTAAAAATATAGTGATGATACCATGCTTGGTATTTTAAAATTGAAAAATGAAGTACATGGGAAATAAGTACAGTAAATGACAAATACATTCAGGTCATCTTTTTACAGAATCAAAAGCAGAATTGTGTGTAGTCAATCATCACGTCCAGTAAACACATTTTATTGCTCAGTATCAGAGAACCTTTGCTAATTTTCTGTTTGGAGGCAGTAGAGATAAGAAAAATGCCTGGTTAACTTTTTTTAGTGGTGCTAGATCCTTAAAGCTGCTTTTTTTTGTGGTACAGGGTTGGAATAGAGTCTCATATTTCTTTCTAATATTAGCTATCATTCACAGGGAATTATATTTTCCAGGCTACTTCTCTACTTCTCATATACACACATTTACATATATATACACCCATATATAAGCATTTATGTATATAAAAAAAGTCCATTTAAGACAGAGTGTTTAGTATCTCCTGTAGAGAGCTTCCCAGGGTTGCATGCCGTGCTCCAGGACAGAGCGTGTGGTGCACTGCCTCAGGGATTTATTTCAACTTGCATGGCAATCTACTGTGAAATTATGATTTTTCAGTGCTCAGTGGCTGTTCCTGGCAGGAAATGAGTTTTATGAATGCTAATGGTATATGATTGGAGCCCACTGCACAGCTTTTTTCCCTCCAGCGCGGAAGAAGGTTCACCAGGTCTGTGCCAGCACCACACATCTCCTTCCCTGCTCTGCACCACAGCTTTTGGAGACAGTCCCATTGCCTGTGTAGGATTAGTTTTGGGACCAGCAATCTATGGAGCCTTCTGGGACTGAAATTGGCCCCCTCCGCCCCAAATTCATCAACGCAACAGAGTCTCTGCTGCTCCCAAAGGGTTTCTCTTTGCAACAGCAATGTAAACGAAGGTGTTGGGAGGGAAGGGCACAGCCAGCCTGGGTTTTTGTTTCTTCTTTGGAGGAAGGCATGATGGTAATGAGCAATGCTTGCTGGCAGTCTCCCCAGTTTCCCAGGACAGCCATCACAGACAAGGAGGGATCCTGCATTAGCACCTCACATATGCAAGGGGCATCTAATAATCTCTGCTTCCACTTGAGGTAGAAAATCTACCACATTATACAGAGATCTTGGCCCTTCAGGATCTTACCTGAAAAGGGATGGGGATTAGATTCAGGTGAAAGCACCAAGGGACCAAGTTTGTCTAGTTTTCCTCCCTAGAGCCTCTTATCTGCAGCCAGAGGAATGCCAACAAATGACAAATATACATCAGGTGAACAGATGAAAAACTCAGCACTTGTGAATTGAAGCAAACAGGAGGAAAATGTAGGGGGAAAAAAAATCAAATGCTGTCAGCATCTTTTGGGTAAAGCTGTGTTCAGTCCAGTGCTATTGATTTTTCATAAATATGTCATATGCTTATTAACCTTATTTTACAATGTTTACCTGGGTTTTGACTGTTTGTTTATTAATTCTTGGCTTTAAAGAGAAAAGTCTTTCCCTTCCTTTTGCTTTTTTATTGAAGCATTAAAATAGGGTTCACCTGCAGAAAGTACTCATGGGGAAAGCAATTCATATTTGAACTGAGTCACCTCTAGATTCTCTCGGGGCACATTAAGATTTGGTTTGTGGATCCTTTTTTTTTCTTGCGAGTGGTTTTGAAAACTAGTGGGCCAGGCTAATCAGTGGTGAAATACTCTCAGAAACACTGGTGTGGGAAGATCAGAAATTAGGGTACCACAGTATTATTAGAAGGGCAAGCCTGTCACGTAGCCTTCAGCACAGACAGTGGATCTGAACTACATCCTGCTCTCTCTGATCCTCAGGGCTGATGCCCTGTCCCAAAGGCAGTGTATAGCAAGCTCTCGACTTCCCTTTGACTCATAACAATACCTGTAAGCATTAAGTGGATCACTAAAATGTGGCATAGCCCAGGTACCTCTGCCCAGAACATCCTCCTTGTCCTGACACACAAGTTATCACAGTGGTAGCATCCAGCCAGTGTCCCATGGAGGCAACACAGCACAGCTTGGCCTGTACAGCTGAACACAGAACCCTCCCCTAGAACTGTCAGGTGCCTGGTACACTTTCTGACATGTCACAATTAATAATAAATAGTCATGTAGATAAATATTATGCCACCTTTTTGATCATGTGGAATAAAGGATGCACAGAGAGCATCCCAAGCATAGTCAGGAGTCTGTGACAAAGCTGATAACAACACCCTGCATGCCATGACTACCAGGTCAGTGCATGGAGTTAAAGGACTTCTTCCCTGCGTGCTGTTAGAATACAAGCAGCCAGCAAAAGAATATAATCCTTTTTTTTTTTCTCATGGAATGAATGCAAAGGAAATCCTCAGCAATAAGACAACTCTGGACTATTGCTGCACTGAGCCCCTTATCGGTTTAGTTGATGATGAACTGTGGTGCCTCCTTCAGAGAGGAGCAGAGAGAACCCTCCTTATTCTTTTCAACAATATTTTAAGAAACACTGAATTGGTTGATTGCATTTTTGGAACATCTGTATATCTTCTGTGGGCAACTTTTCCTGCAATGTGTCTCACACAGGCTGCAAATATCCACCCATAGTGACATCAAGTGGTCCCATCAGATCACAGGAGTCTGATTCTCTTCTCATTCAAGCCAGCTGAGCCATATGCACCTTCACAAAGCTAATTCTTATCTTAGCCTATATGAGACTGGCTCCATCGGATGCATCAACAACTGGTGACAGACTCATCACTGAGACATGGAGAAAAGGAAACTGTAATTTCCCAAATGAAATGAAGTCAAAAGGTTTTCATCTTTTGGAGAGAAAGTTTGAAGAAGGTTGGTATCAGCTTGGAGAGAGGACATTTCATTTTAATAATCACTCCTTTGTTCCTGGCTAGTTTGTCTTTTAGTTACTTCAGTGTAGTACTTTTTAATTTGTGACTGTACACTTGCTCCTCAGCTTTCAGACCAGTGATCTAGACCAGTGATGGTGTGATTTTTCCCACTGGCCTACTTGTGACAAGTGCATATCCATTCAATCAAAACAGAATCAATTTTGCAGTTTGTCTTTGCCTTCCTATCACCACTACACATGTAAAGTGAGAGGATAACTATTCCTTCACATTGTACATACATATTTGCCTGTGGACAGAAGACATTCCTAAGATCTCCCACTGGTTGTACAGGGCCCCTGCATTATGCATCCTGTCCCAAATGAAAGTCGTGTTTCTTTGACAACAAGAATCAGCACTGATATGCGGTGTGACGTTCCCTGTGTATGGCAAAACTAAGAGGTTCTGCTTTCATACGATTTGATAATCATCTCATCTGCTTTTATATGCACAGACCTCAAAGGTATGTCAACCTGAATTCTGATTTGTGCCTCTGAGAGCAATGGTGACAAACACATAAAATTCTCATGTGGCAAATAATTTTTCCCTTACACACAAATCCTCTTAGATCAGTAGACTGTAATAACTGGAATTTATCTTCTTGAAAACAGTATGGTTTAATTACTTTATTTCTAGGCTTTTTTATGTCACTGGAGTTTTGACAAATTTAACATCTACATGACAGTGGAGTATGACAAGTACATTTCTCTGTCCAAGTCAGGGTTAAAATACAACTATTGAGTTAAATGAGAAAGAATTTGGGGTTACATTGCTCAAACTTTTAAAAAATATCTTTGGTTCTGACTCAAAAGATTCTGGACCACTGTATAAAAACTGCCTGTTTTCTTTGTCTTATACTGATTTTAATTGCAGCCAATTAGGATCAGACTGTTTACATATCCCGTATGTCAAAGGACGAGGGATGGATGATATCTGGTAGATGATACATATTGCAGCTGTTGAAATAGTGCAGCATCTGAAAGTTAATTAAAAAAGAAAAGAGAAGTCACAAAAATACTTATTTTTAAATGCTGTTAAAATGTCACAGTCATTACATTTAAACTGAACCATTGAAAAATTAATTTTATCATCTTCCTCTTCACCAAGTGTGAAGAAGTTCACCCCTAGAACACAAATCTTGTCCTTTTATTGTTAAATGACACTTTTTGAACTGGACCTGACTACATAGTGGGTTTACTTTGATTTGCCATAATTATTTGTTAAGAGTACTAAGAGAAGTCTAAGTCCCATATAATTGAGAACATCAAATTATATAGGCATGAAAATGGGACTTAGAATGGAAATGGCAGCTGACACATAACTGAAATAGATAGGTTGGAGTAACAATTATGTATCTGATTTTTAATTCTTAAGATGATTAATTTAGTCAGGAGTTGCTAGCGCTGTTATTTTGAAAAAAGGTAAAGGTCAAATATGTTATTTACAAAACCACATTCCTTGGTTATTGCATATATATCTCAGTTTAGCTTTAAGTGTAAGTAATAAACCTGAAACTATTTTAGGGCTGATTAAATTAAAGTGAAATTCACATTAAAACTTGCTTAAGCACACCTACAGAATAAATAACAAGCCCCTGAAGGAAATATTAAATATAAAGTGATTAATACACTAAGCTAATGAATAATACAGCTTTATAAAAGGCATGCTCATGAATCAGGCACCTATGCTTGCAATCAGTCCATGTGGGTGGGCCTTGCAGCTGGAGAACCCTGTGCTGACGTCTCTAGGTCTCTGTGTGGGTGTAAAGGTCCATACACACCCAGATATGGATGCAACTGCAGAACAGAGACTAACCTTTTAGCCCTCCGTAGTCATTCACATCCTAGTTGGAAAATGCAAAAGAAGGTCAAATATCATTGACCTCGGTGTTTGCGAAGAGTTTCTGCCAAGGACAAGACAAATCTTTAAACAATAACTGTGACTTTACTCACATTCATTAGCAGAACCAAGTCGTAACTATGACTTGCAACTATTTTCTTATTTTGATCACATTTTATTTGCCAAGTATTTGGTTTGATACTTCTTCTAATTACACTTTTTAGCAAGAAATATTGGGAAAGCTGGAAAGGTCAAAACAAGGATCATGGTGGATAAACTGTTGTGCTTAAAAGCAATTCCTACTGGAAGGAAATATGATGATTGAGAGGTCAGTGGTGCTAGGGTAAGCACAAGATAAGTCACAAGCTATTTGAAGTAACGTTTCCTTTGATCTGCCAGGCCTTTCCGTACATAAGGAAATCCAGTGGGGTGCTAAAGGCTTTGCTAATCTTCCTAATGATATGCTGAGGATGCTTAAGGTTGAGGTTAAAGAGGCCTTTCAATGCAGCTTGACTTGTGAACTTTTGAAATACAGAACTGACCTTCCTCTCAAAGATATTTGCAAAGCAGCTGTTCACAGCAGCAAATGTGTGGGCAACTGTATGCATGAGCTTGGGCCAGAAAAGTCATGCTAAAAAGAGACCCTTTAGATTAGCTCTGCTATTAGCAGTCCTGCCCAGGGCACTGATATCGTAGGGTTCCCACAGGGCTTTATGAACTAAGTGTATTAAGAACAAGGATGGTTTAAAAGTTTTAAGGAAAGTAGGAAATTAAAGATCTGAGGGTCAAAATCTTTGGCAAGTATTATCAGACAGGTGGGAGGGCATAGCACAAATGTTCTTGTGAAGACTCAAGCTCCTCATTCTCACAAACACCTAACTTTTAGGTCAACCTTTAATATTTCATGGCATTTACTGAAAATCACAACCTAAGTCAGGTGTGACAGCAGAATCACCATTTGACTAAAGAACCTGAAACTAGACTCGGGAGACATTAGTCATGAAAGTTCAAGACTCATCCAGGGGAAAAAAACCCCAACACAATAGATATAGAGAGAGATGTAATCCATATTGGCACCACTGAGGTCTCAGGCAATCGATTTTGCTTGGTGTTCAGTGCTCTGCTCCTGAACACACCCTAGGGCCTGATCAGAGCAAACAGAGCATGGCTGTTTCCTTCAGGCCATTTGAGGTTCAGAAACTGACATCTACCAATCTAATACTGTAAGGTGACTAGTTGTTAGATGTGCTCAGACTGTGCCCAATTCACATTAACACCTCAGTTTGGCAGTCATGGCAACTTTCTTTCCAAAAAGAAGAGTTCATAATTTTCATTGCCACACAGGCAGGGCTTTTCAGCTGGCAGCCCAGAAAATATGTAGCTTCCAAAGGTTAACTAAGAGGCCAAAAAAGTGTCATAGGCTCTTCCACATTCAAGGTGATGCTGTTATCACACAACTACGGATGAGATCGGGGTCAGCAGTTGCCTGGGATGTGCAGCTATGGGATGTGCAGCCAGGATGGTGTCAGAGATGGCACCAGCAGAGGGAACATGTGACAGGGTAGAACCAGGGCGTGGGTTGCAATGGCAGTGAGACAATGCTGGCAGCCACTGGAACCGAAGGGGCAAAATGATCCAAGTGGTTGGTAGGAACCCCTGACATAGGGACTGAGGGCTGGAGAGCAGCAGCATCTAGCAAGAGGGCTGGGTCAGTTCCCCTGCAGCTGGCTGAAGCAAATGCTCTTCTTCACAAAAGCTGGCTGGGGCAGCTCAATTACTCCCAACATTTCTCCAAGTGGGATTTCTTAATCAACCAATTAAAAAGCCCAGTGTGGGGCCTGTGGCTCAAATATTTGGGCAAGAAATAGAAAAGCACCTTCCTCTGTTGGCAACACCTGCAACCTACATGCTGTATGGGACAGCCAACCTCCCTCTGAGGGAGGCTAAAATCCTGAAGCACAGTCTAAAGGATAATCTTCACATACTCTCTGTTGCCCAAGGACTATTTAGTTATTTCATGCAAAGTGAAATACCTTTCACATGAGAAATTCCCCACTTCAGTAAACCATATATTTTAGTGGTTAGAGTTTGAGCACATCTGTGGGAGGTAAGGGTTGAGTCACCTCAACCAAAGGAAAAAAGTATTCCTGGGGTTTTACATTACAGGTAAGTAAATCAATGGTCTATGGGCAATGATTTAAATACAAGTTTTGAAGCATTGCTTTGGAATGTAGGTCTCCTGGATTTGTTATTGTTATTGTTTATTTGGTTTTGTCTTATTTAGGAATTCCTGAGGAAAGTGCTGGCATTTTCACTGGAAATGAGAGATGACCGTGTGACATCCTGCTTCCAACTGGCCTATTTTTAGATCTGGCTGCACGTGAAAGGAAACACTTTTTCTTCTGTAAAAATGGGTAAGCTTTGAGCAAATCTACCTGGGACTGACAGGGAGAGAATCCTATGAAGCCCAGTATGTCTTAAGGCTGAGATAGGTACCAGCCTTCTCAATGTTAATGTTCAGTTTCTGTGCAGGAGGAGGGATGTAGGTGCTTTGAAAACTTCACTGGCAGAAACCAAATACCTCGAAAAATTAGCCAACTGAAACTCTTCTTTGGGTTTTGAGGGTCCAGAATTTGGATGTGTAAATCAGTACGTCCCCGCTGTGAGTTTGGTAAATGCACCTATGTGAAATTTGAAAAATCCAGATTCAGAATTTATTCCACCAACATTTTGAGTATGCACTATTCAAAATGTACACTTGGGAGTTTTAACAAAAACAACAAAAAGATATTTGTACATCTTGCTCACTGCTTAGGGAAGCCCTTCCTAATGAACAAGCCTTTGTCTGTAGTCAGCAAAGTAGCATCTTTTAATTCCATGATGTGAGTTGGTGAAGGCTAAATATCCTTCCCTTTAGAGATATCAGGGCTGGTGGCTTTACCTTTTGCATTTATTAACTGCTGGATAAAACAGGAAAAAAATTCAGTGAAAGCCCCAAAAGTGTAAAAAAAGGCTGTGAAAAGCAGTCCTTATTCAGGGCACACATTTCTTGCTTCACATAGAGCGGGTTTCTAAGGGCTAACTCCATGTAAACAGTCACAGAAGCTAAATAGGGCAGCTAAGTCAAAAGGTGAGATCATGGAAACCACTAATCATTTATTGCCTCACCTCAGAGCCCTCTCAACTACACGCGGCTGTCACTTTCTGGCTTTAAAGTTTCCCCTGGTTTTGAGCCCTTCTACAAACCCAGAATTGCCTCAGCCTCTACCCTGCCAAGCAGCCTGGCATGTCATCAGCTCCACCGAGTCCCCAAAGGTACACTCTCCCTGCCTCATCCCATGAGGCCTCCAGGAGGAAAATATTCCCAGATTATTTCTAGCACATGGTGACACATTAGTCTGTTTATAAAAAACCCATGGTGACTGCCACTCTCTGTCAAAATTTATCAGAAAAAAACCCAGAACTTTCAGATCGTTATTTTAAAACGTAGGACATTAGAGCTCTTCTGCTTATGGTAGGTGAGACACCGTATCTCCTAGTTCTGGTCATGACCAACGTTGACCCTGGAGATTGCTCCGGGTTACAGTTCCTCCCCAGCAACCCTGCTGCAGCTGTTTGAGTGCCAGACTGTGCTTGTCTTTCTGTGGGTTTGAAGGGAGTAGAAAGCAGAGACCTGGATGTATAAGCTCATGACATTATGAGTAGCTAGAGGTAGTGATTTGTGTTCTTTAATGCCCAACACTAGCAGTTTAACATCAAGGAGACTTAGGTGCATAAATACCTTGGAGGATTATAATCTGTCAGAGTGAACCTGTACCCACACACAAGTTGCTTGGAAGGTCAGAAAATCCCTTTTAAATTCTGAGCCCCAGTCAGTGCTTTTGTGAGCCTGGAAAGGCCCCAAGAAGCTCTTTTCCAAGCTCCAGCACTTCATATCACTGCTGAATGATACTGCAAGATCTTTCACATTGTCAGTAACTAGCAGCTCACTTTGTCTTGAGGAGTGAGTACCTATAAAAAAAGTATCCCAAGCATTTCAGTTCATCATTTTTTGTGCACTCAACAGACAACATGTTAAAAAATGAAACAAGACTTGCCTCAGGTAACTTTTACATTTCTAAAGTGTTAGAAATAAAGATTATTTGCACTTGAGCTTCCCAGTCATTGTTCTCTGAGGTGCCTTTTGTGGACAACATCAGTTCAAAATAAGAAATGCTACCTATGTGGTATAGGAATTTCTTATTTACTTAAACCAAAAGTATTTCTCAAAAGTACAGCGTTCTGCTGTGGATGTCAAAACTAAGCCAGGAATATGATCAAAATTGAGGGTCCACAGGCAGACCTATAACATTACCCTGCAAATTCTCTCAGAATTAAATGCTTGTCTTCCTCATGACAGTTTCTGGTACTGAGTGTCCATGTCCAACAGTCATTGTCATGGATTTTGACGGCTCCCACTTTCTCTGATGAGCATGTGGTGGTCCATATTGTCCACATGCCTGTTTCTCAGAGACAGCAGTTCACTGCCACCCAGAAATGTTTGGGAATGTTTATTTGTATGGATATGTATGAACATGGAGATAAGTGTGTGGGTGCATGTTTATATATTTAACTCTGCAGGAGAAAACTTTCTGGATGGAAGCTGATAAGGGTCAGATGAAAGTAAGCACTGAAATGATTGCTAAAATAATAAAAAGTCCTTCTTTTTTTTTTGTCCTTACAAAAACAGTACCTCACTGACACTTAAAACGTGTAACTAGGGGACGAATATGCAGAGTATTATGCTGGACACCCTAACTATTGGATAAAACAAAAAATCTGAATTGGGCCAAATCTCACTGCTGCTTTGAGAAAAATATTTAGTTGAATTTAAAGAGGCACAATTTTCAACCAGAGAGAAAAAAGGAAAGAAGCAGAGCTGGAATGACACACAGATTATGTGCATTGTCGAAACATAACATGTAATGTGTAATAACATGCAATATCATGCCTACGCATGCAGAAAACTGAACAAAGGAGAAACGTTGAGAGAGTTTTCTACTTATGAGGAGCTTTGGTTATGTGGTCAGATGGGAGGATGGAGTGCCAGGAGGCTGCCGGCATCTAACACCAGATGAGGATCTGAATCACCCCGGGCCCGTCACATGAGCTCCTTGTGTTCATGGAAACCGAAACGAGCCAGGCAGAACCTCACTGGAAACCAACACTGCGTCTAAGAAATGTTTTCCAAGTCAAGTCATGAACGTACAGATTCCTCTGGAAAGTACCTAACAGCGCATTTACTATGAAGACACACTTTCAAAAACCTCCAAAGACAGAGAGTTTCTGCAAAAGTAGTCCAATCCTGCAGTGAGCAGTTTGAGGGCACACACCCCCTCTTCTCCCCCTCACCTATCCCCAGTAATCTTAAACTTCCAAATTCCCACAGAACTGACCCCTTAGAGATGTTGGAAATAAAGCAGCTATTTTCTGAGCTTTTCTGTATTTTATTAAGCCCTGGACTGCACTGGAGGCCAGAAGAGGAAAGGAAATCCTGTGGATGAACATTTAGTTCTATGGAAGTCAATGGCCAATCTTGGATCAAGTTCTATGGGGCAAGATTTCTTCCTCTACTTTTAGATATATAAAAATAACTCACATGGATGAATCAGAAAATTACTTCACTGAGTTTTGGTAATAGTAACAACGCTCTGATTTAAATCTGAGAATAATCAAATTTGAAAGATTCATAGCTTCAAGCAATATCGATCTTCCACATTAGCAGTTGGCCTCTGATCATGTGCTGTTGCTTAATTCTTTGTGTATTTAAGGTAGCTGCATCCGTTGTTTTTAAGTGCTGTGTGTTTTTAAGGTCATAAGTAGTATAGACTTCCAGTTTATTTATACTGGGAGGTTTTGGGGAGTATGTAAATCTAAGCTGTGTAATGTGGAACAACAGTTGTGCAACCATTGTGTTGAGTACAAATTTGTGCTTAAGTTTCTTCCATCTGAACTCCTCTGGCTATGAATTTAGGGATTTTTCTTGATGTAGAGAATTCATTATCTGCTAAATCTGCTTGAATTACACATGGAGGTGGTTGAGTCACCATCCCTGGATGTGTTTAAGGGTTGTTTAGATGTGGTTTTGAGGGACATGGTTTAGGGATGAACTTTGTAGAGTAGGGTTAATGTTTGGACTTGATGATCCCGCGGGTCTTTTCTCACCTGAATGATACTATGATACTATGAATTCTGTCTCTTTGGGGGTCACATAAGAAAAAATAAAATCCTCTCTCTCTCTCTCTTTACTCCATCAATCTATATTTTTTAACAAGCCAGAGCTGTTTTGTAGCACTGTGTCAGTAGGGTAGAGAAAATGGTTGAGTGCTGTGAGCCAAACAGCTGTTGCACAAGACAGTGGTGCAGAGCCAGGCTGGTAAGCAGTGGTGGATGCCAAAGGTAACCCTTCTCATAGGAAGGGAACACAGATCCTCTTCCGGAGCCTAAAGGATGCAATTCCCAAGGACAAATTTGAGATGGTGTAGTCTGTAGAGCTGATGCAGTAAACATGCCAAACAAAGGGACTGTAGCTAAAAAGAAGAAAAAAGTCACTTCCCAAAGGAGCAGATAGAAAAAGAAGCGAATGTGGAAAAGCCCACGAAATGATGAAAGACATTAATGGAAAGTGATGGAAAAGGGGAGGTCATATGCACATGGCAGTTGACAGGTGAAAGCTGATTTCCTTTTGGGTTTCTGTTTAGTAACAGATGTGGCAGGAAGTTCCAGTAGAATAAAAAAAATCACAGAAACCACACCAGGAGCGTTGAGACGTGTGGGCAGGATGGTATCTGTCACAGAAACAAAGGCAATATTTGTATGCTTTGAAAGGCCAACCGTTGACACCCATGACAAGAAATGTAAAATGGTTCTTTGATTTGAGCCACAGACAAGCTTGGCAGGTTTCAAAGTGCACGAGGCTGGATCAGACCTTTTTTGATATAAGGGGTCTCCTAAACGAAAACAAATCTAGTTTGGGGCATCTTAGCCAAAGCCTGCTCCAGGCAGAGGGGAGCCAGCGGCTGCAGAGGCAGGTGGGGACTTCTGCAGTCCCAGCTGCATCAATTGGATGCGTGCTGGTATTGCATGAGATGGGCTTACAGCAGCAAGGGCAATACTGAATAACATCAGCTAAAAACTGAAAATAAACCAACTAAAACACAACCCATTTGGAAACTGGGGGAGATGAAGAGATATTAAGAGGAGCATGGTCACCCTGCGGGACCCTTTTTCTCACCCAAAACCCCTTACCTGAAAGCAGGATGGCCAAAGGCAAGTACAAAATGGAACTGGGAGTGCTGGTGGCTGGAAGCCAGCTGCATAGCCTAATTCTTGTGCTACACCATGATGAGTCTTGTATGCCATGGTGCTACTTTAAAAGAGCAGTTGTAAAGCCAGTCAAAATGCTAGTAGTGTCTAGAACTGGGGTTTTCATTGCCTAGGGTGACATACGGTTATATTGACAGACTGTAAGGGACTCTGGCTGGGTGTCTCTCTCACCGCTGTTACATGTCTGCAGTCTCCAGCTTCAGGGCTACAATCATCCAGTTCATATTTTCGCTTGTCAGACATAAGCCTGAGTGTGTGCCCTGCATCATATGCCAGAGAGAGACAGGCATAAATACAGAGATGGAAATTTCCCAAACGCATTTGTCATAAGGTCAAATAAGTGGAGAGTAGCTTGATCCAGTTAATAATTAATAGCAGATTTTTCAAGTAAGGAAAACTCATCTTGTTTGTTATAATTCTTTGTTACAAAATGCGATTACGTTCTGCTGAATTTATGAGGGAAAGCCTCAAAGCTCTGCTTATTTTTTGTTGCCAGATGATTCAATTTTGTTATCCTTAGCAATAATTTGTGATAGAATGAAGAATTTGGTATGATTTATACAAAAGAGTTTATGTCTTCATCATAAATAAACACTGTTCATTTCGTGCCATTAAGTCTTGACAGCTGAACCAAGAAATGTGTGTTTTAAGGCATAGTTTAAAAGCTAGAGAAGATAAAAAAATATAACTAGAATGACAATCTTTTTGGAAAGGATGTAAGTCTTCATGCTTCCAGGACAAGATAACCTCTAATTAATGGAGGCTAGTAAAAATTTTTTCCTGTCAGCAAGTTATTTCATAATTGCCTTCTGTAAAGCTTCCTCTGCTTTCCTCTGAAGCAGCTGGTATACTTCTGCAGGAACAGTGTGATAAAATTGGTATACCACTGACCCAGTCCTATATCTCTGTGTCTTTTTTAGGGGAACATTTTACCCACCCAAGAGCCAGCTTCAGCTTGCTTTGTTTGTACGGTAAAACGTGCTAAATCCCAAGGCAGAAGAAATGACTTGCTGTCTTTAGTGATGCCTTCACTTGTGACAGGAAAAACAAAACCCAAATCCTTCAACTCGTGTGTTGGCATGTAGGAAGGAAAGTAAAATATTTTTAATTTTTTTCAATAACTTTGTCTTGAAAAGCAGTTACTTGTTAATACAAACACAAAATACAGGTGTATAGTAGCCTAACAGGGTGAAATAAATAGCTTATGTGTTGTGGGTAAAAGAAATCTAACCCCAGCACCATCTGAGCTTTGGAGCTGTGTTCAGTAAGTCTTCCCCTTTGCCCTTGTCATTGACTCTGTTGCTTATCTTTTTCCCCCTAATATTTCCACTTGACTCCATCAAAACCACATTTGGACTAAAAATAGGTTTTTGCCATATAACAGGTAGGCCTCGAAAATCACCCAACAATAATTGCCCTCTGGAAGTGCCTTTACCCTTTTGTCTGTTACACAAAGAAGCCAAGGGACTGGCACAGGCATAGGTTGGCTTAGCTTAATTTAAAGCTGATTGAAAGTTGGTGCAATGAATCACGTCTTGTGTATCTAATGTGTCATTGGAAAGGAGAGGTTTTTGATCTCTAGCTTATAACGTAGTCTAAGATAATAATACACATCCATTTTTTTATAATACAGGAAGTAGGGTGGGAAAGGGAACATTTCTAATGAGGGATAAAATTGTGGATATACACAGCTTGCTTTGGGTGACCGTCCCTCAGGTAGCTCAGTGTCTGAGCCAAACAAAGGAAGACTTCAGTGGACACGAATGATCTTATTTTTGGTCCTCTAGGCAATACAGCTTTACTGAGGTATATTTGCAATTGCCTCCCTCCCCTCCTTCTTCCATCAGTGTCAAAGCATGAATTATATTGTCATTTCTTTTCTTGTTTGGACATGCACCAGGAAAAAATGAATCTATTCATGCTTCAGATCCCTATGACTACTAGAGGTTGCATTGATCATCAGTTACTAGCTGTGAATAAAGCCTTCAAACCTTATTCTAACCATTACAGCACTAATTATAGTTTCCTTAAGTAAAATCCTCCTAAACTATAATTACCCATAAAATTATATGTTGGCAGTTACACGAGAAATTGTATTACAAGATTCTACCAGGGGGCTGAGCTCACCCTACTGTCCCAATCAATCTAGTCTGTTGAGAAGAAAAAAATGAAGTAGTTAACACTTGACAACCAGCTTTGCATTCTGCCCAGCCTCAATATATATAGAAAACTCATTTCATATTCAGTAGGCACTATTTGCCTTACAATGTTGCTCTAAATTCTCAGCTGGTGTAAATAGATGTTGATCTGCTGAATATTGATTTCCATCACTTCAGGTTTTGGCTCACAATACAAGAGTTTTCATCCTTCTGTGTTTAACGTGAGGTGCATGGTTAACTGCTATCCAGAAGGAAAATAACTCTAATGTATATTTTATTTCTTTAACAAAGAAAACACGGGGAATTATGAAGGATAGTTCTAGTAAAATACACGCTGTTGACGATGCCTTTATGAATGTTCACTCCGTCCATTTGTATGCATGAAATACACATAGTTCAGGGTTGTACCGCAGCTTGCCAGAAATAAATGTGTGTTGGAGGGAAGATGATGTCTCAGCTTTGCAGCGTGCACCCCTGTATTCATTTCCTGTGCCTGGTAGTCAACAATGCTGACACTTAACAGGAGAAAGTGATCCCTGGTGCAACTGCAGTGACCCCTGTGGAATTACCCCATGACAACTCTCATCTACTGAGCAGCAAGAGATAAATTAAACAGGACTGGAAATTTGGAACAGGTTCAGACTTTAGAATATATGGAGGACTGGGGCTACAGGAGATGTTTTCTTATCATTTTTAAATCCACACTCCCTTCCTGTATACGATCAGGTAGTTTCTAATAATACAAAAATACATGACCAGCTTAAAATGTTTTATTCCTTTTTACACGAATAAGATTTTATGAGACACAAGCCATTTCTCTTTGACTTGAATTTTCTATTTGCCTCTAGAATCTGGTGGTTTGGCTGCATGACACAGGCTTCCAGCTAAGACAATTTATTCCCCAATTACTTTAACAGAGATCATTTCTAGCAATTAAGAGAATTAATTTAACAGTGTTTTCATACTGTTAAAAAATATATCTGTGAAGAGCTTTAAAAAAACCTTGGCGTAAGATTTTAAAATTCACCTTTCTCCTCCTTAGAAATTAACTGGGAGAACTACCAGAAAGTTCCATTAAATGTTTTAAGCTCCCCCACCTTCATATAAAAGCCACTTACCAGGACTACAAATACATTCAAATGGAAAACTACCTGCTTTCTTCCACAAAACAGTAATTTTATATTTTTTTTAACATATTTTTAGGTGGTTGATTGGTTTTTCCTGTTAAATAATCCACTTTTACTCCACTGCTTGGATGAAAAAAAATATATATCTACTCCATGCATATTGCTGTTGGATTCCATGTGCCTGGTGATGCTGCAGTAGCACCAGAGGATCTGTGTTTGGCACTGTCTTCCCTCAGCTCTGCAGAGCATGCCCCCTTTCTCCGTCGGGTAGAATTCAGAACTAAAATTGCATATGCTGAGGGGTTGCTTGGAATTAAAACACACTTTGTATATGCATAGAAGAGGGGTGGAAAGGGCACAGGTATGAGGAAGTAGATGCAATTACATGGGAATGAGGCACAATAAAGCACTGAAGCTGTAAGGCAGGATCAGTAGAGTACATTATACAATTCTAGTGTAAGAGGTGCTTCAGTTTAAGAATAAATTTTAAAGTTTGAGAATAGTTTCTTAAAATTACTAAAGCATTTCATGACTATGAGAAGGACATTAATTTTGGAAACAATTACTTATATTGTCACATTCCTGCATATTGAGAACCTGAAGACATTACAATTTTCTGTCTATGTGTTCCCCTTTTGTGCTTTTTAATAAGACCAAGTTCTGGATTCCAGACATCAAAGTTTGCTCTTTTTTGCTGCAACGTCTTTTTCTCTGCTTGTGGCCTAAAGAGTTCTTGTTAATTCCTAAATTTCATTATTATATGAGAGGAATTTAAAAAAGCAGTGATGAACTGAGGGCTAGAATCTCAGCGATGTTGCTGTGACCTTGCTCACATTCATTTAAAGTAAATAGTTGGGTTCGTAGGGATTCTGAAAATGTGTACATTTTCCTTTTAACTACACAGGATGCCCAATGTGCAATAAAACCAGTTTTATAGAGGTGTGACTCCTTATTTTTGATACTTTCTACAGCTTCATTGTCAGAGGAGGTGAATAAATACACTGAAACATCAGACTATAGCTACAGAAGGAAGTCACAGAGGGCAAGTCTTCTCTCCTTATTGAAAGCGAAGTATAAAAATGAATCTAGAATATGTGTTTGCACACATAAGACAGAAAGAGAAGATCCTTTGTTGTGTAGTCAAACTTCCCTTTACAACCATGACAGTTATTAATTAGTATTAATTCCACAAATACAGTAGCCAAAACTTTTGTTCTCACAGTGGGATTGAACTGAGGATACCCTAGAGCTGTAAACTCCAGGCTTCTCTGTTCAGACCTAAAGCTCAGTACCTGGAACTATGAAGAGTCACAGCACCTGAAGACTGAGAGAGGAAGTGGCATAGCAAGAGCTGAAATCTGTGACCACAGGGTTAGCACCTGGGGAAGCTTTACACAGAACCAGATTTTCAAAAGGCATCAAACAAGATCTCTAAATACTTTAGAAAAATGTAGTCACTTGTGTGCAGAAAATACCTCAAAAATTAGTAAAGTGCATTCATTCATGTCACTTTGTTTCATGCAAATCCCTCTTCTCCAGTTTCACAAACATTTTAAAGATTAATAACCAAATGTGAAAATATGAGAAGAAATTCAGCATTGAACGGGACTGAGAGGAAAGGAAATAGCTGATTTAATTGTGTTCTAAAGGATGATTCAGACCAACATAAATCTCAATGAAAGGACAAAAATAATTACAGGTCCTTAATGCCAAACTATGTAAAGCTAAGGAATTTAGTTAGCCTTAAGCACAGCACCTAACACACCCAGCTCTTCCTTCTGTAGATAGTGTAGTACATCCACTGATTTAGGTCATGGAGTTTCTTTTACACTTGTAATTATTTTTAATGCTCACATTTCTTTTGCCATTAGGGAAACAGTGCTGATAGCATAACCAAGCAAATCTCTCTAAAACATAGAAGCATTTCTATTTTGTTATTCCTGGAGCTAAACCGGCATGAATCAAAACCAAATCACATCAATCATTCTGCCACTGGGTAGAACGATATAAAATTAGCAAGCTGCAAACAGCATTAGGCTCCATATTTTTAATAGCTGTGTCTGCAATTGAGTACCATTCCTCAGCCATGGGTTTATTTATGGTGGTGTCAAAAGCCTAGCTCTTAAGTGGCCATTTCTTCTATCAGTGTTTTGGCCAAAGTGAAGCTCTGATTTTAAAGATTTAATTCTTTATGAAGATCTGTTTCATACCCATACCTGCCAGAATAGTTTAAAAGACACTTCTTTCTTTCCAGTGATTCACCTGAACATGCTAACACAAGTGTTGGGAAGATAAATAAACTATTTTGCTGTTGACAAGAGCTGCAGGACTAATGTCTAGATGGACAGGTTGAGAGCATGGATTTTGTTAAACAACTCGTTTTGGCAGTTCAGAAAGAAAAGCACTGTTTCTTGGGTCAGATCCTACTCCATATACTTCTGTTTCTTTGGATTACAGAAGGTGATGTCCTTAGGTAAAGCTAATGTCCATAGGTAGACTTCCCTCTCTCCACCTAGGGGGTCTCATAAGCCTTATTTTACAGGAGGAGAAAAGAAAAAAAGACGTATGACTTAGATTTTCAATTTTCCTATCAGATAAACTGCATTTATGCAGGTGGGAAGCAATAAATAATCAGAATTTTAAACCACTGGGTGAATGCAAATTCTGGGACACGTTTGTTATATGAATAAATTCTACAGGAGACCTTTCATGACTAGAGCTGGTGCTTTCCTATTATTTTCTTTGTCCTATTCTGTGGTATTTCTCTTCTATTAAAGCAAAGCTACTGATACAATATCTCCTAATTCAGCTAACTGTATCCAGACATGTATCATTAGTTAACCATTTAGTGAAGTTAAGTATTTTCAGTGAAGTCAGATCTGATCTAGTGAAATGCCCAGGAAAACATCTTTGTCTTACCATGAAAAAAACAACCCAACAATAAGTATGCCAGCTCTCTGAGATATTCAACCACAGTGTTAATGATGAAGGGTAGATCCCATTTGATTGTGAATTAACCCCAAAGGGAAGTTTGACTGGGAAAGGAACAAAGCAGCCAGTCTTAAATATTTGAGGAGTGTTGGTTGTAGAAGTATTTGCTTCTATATTCCTCCAAGTGAATGGACAAGCTTCTGTTCCCTGCAGCAGTGGGGTTAGGCATCACAAGAACATCCCCTTGTCCACATGAAGGATGGGACAGATGGTGAACTGTTTAAACTGAAGAAACAGGGATATGTTTTTCCCCACTTAAAAACTTGCAGAGTGCTCAGATGTAGTTTGGCTTGGGACAGTCAGGCAAGTCCCAGCCTGCTTGGGGTTTACAGGTGTGCTCCACTGCTCCTCTTTATTGCACAGCCCCTTCTTCAGCTCATGGCATGAAATATGAGGGACCTCTTAACACATCTTTGCATTGCACAGTAGATGGCCTGGAATAGCCCGTGCCCTCCACAACTGCTTCTTGCCATGGGATGAAGCTGAAGGGCTTTGCAGCCTGCTGGACACTGCAGCTGGTGAGCAATAAGTCTGGGCAGCTGCCTCTGCACAGCCCTGCTGACCAGCACCTTGTGCAGCCCTCCTCCTCCTCCTCACTAACATCCAAGGTGATGAGGAGTTCCAGCAGCCTCATGGTGAAGGGACTGGAGGGAAAGTCTTATGAGGAGAGGCTGAGGGAGCTGGTGATGTGTAGACTGGAGAAGAGGAGACTCAGGGAAGACCTTATCACTCTACAACTACCTGAAGAGAGATTGTAGTCAGCTGGGGGTTGGTCTCTTCTCCCAGGCAACTCGTGGCAGGATGAGGGTGATCAGACATTGGAATGGACTGCCCAGGGAACTGATGGAAGTGGCCCTCCCAGTAGGAGTTTAAGGAAAGACTGGATGTGGCACTTAGTGCCATGGTCTAGCCAGTGTGGTGGTGATAGGTCATAGACTGGACTTGTTGATCTCAGAGGTCTTTTCCAGCCTCAATAATTCTGTGATTCTGTGATTTCCCACACTTCTGCTCAGGACTCTGACCTGAAAAGCCTCAGGGAGCTGCTCAGGCAGAAAGTCTGTATCCCATCCCTGCCTGCAGAGAGTGCAGCGGGGTGCACAACCCTCAGCTCCCCGTGTTCACCCAGCATGACCCTTTACCTCTGAACTGCGATACCATCAGGGTTCCTGAGCGGGAAACAACCAGATCTGCAAACCAAAGAGCAGGTGATTTTGATATTTACTCCGCAGGCTGAGCAGGAGATAAAAGGCAAATGATCCCAGCTTTGCACAGCTCCAGGGAAGTAATTTCCATCCTGGGCTAGAGGAGGCATTTGAAAAGCTCCGAAGGGAGTCAGGAGCATGATTACCATTGGCAGGGCGCATCTGAAAGGCCATCCTCAACTGTGATAGTGGTTGCACTGGGACACGGTAGGAAAAGCCTGCTGCCTTCAGGCATTCATCAAATTCCCAGCACTGCAAGGTGCCTGGGAGAAATGGTGGAGGCTTGTTCCCAATTCCCAGCACAATAAAATGGCATGAGAATGTCCTAATACGCCATTCTTTCAGACCAGAAGCTATATAATTAAACATATCCATTATGCTGGCCACTAAATATTAAGCAATGAACTCCATCTCTCTGAAGACCAGTACTTCACACAGTAAAATTAATGGGACTGTGAAACCATCTACTGCTTGACAGGAGCAGCCATTTTACAGATATGCAGGGGCAATCAGGAAAGCAGTTCCAGGTCTTTTTCTTCAGTCTGTGGAAGCCAGTAGAGAAACTTGTATTTTGATCAACATCTTCTTTTAAAATTTACTCTTCACATTAGAAGAGTGTGCTTTATTCTGATTTTTTTAAAGCCTGCCTGCATCAAAATTTAGGCAAAGTACAAAAATCTCAAAACACCCCCAAAAAAGTCAATCATTCCAGTGTTATATATCTTACTAAATATGATTCTAAAATAATTTTGAATTCAGTTTTCAGACTCCAGCATTGCATATACCAAATCCCCTGGAGCACAACTGGACTGACTTGAATTACAAAGTAAAATAAATACACATTGGGATGTGTCTTTTGTTGCTGTTATTTTACTTTTCCTTTTGCCTTAAAAAAGTTCTATTATAACTCTTAATACCTGATAAGTGAAAATTAGAAATGTCATTTAAAAGAGTGAAGTAATTTAATTTTGTGCTGTAGATTTCTAACATATGTCTATGGACCTGTTCTTGCCTATCCCAGTTATTTGCCCCTCTCAAATATTTAAGCAGGGATAAGACATGCCTGACAGATGGACGTGAGAGCTTTTTTTTTAAAAAAAAATTTAACCTCTGACTTTTACAAGCAGCGACTTGATTTCTAGATATGAGCTCTTTGCCTGCTTTTCAGTAAATTTTACTTTACAGTTGTTTGGAAAACTGTACCCAAGTCTTTCTTGTGCATGACACTTGGAGCTCTTTTTTATTGACTTAGACTGCTTCTTGCCAAACTCAAACTGTTGGAAGCAAGGCTGCTGGCATGCAAAGATATGTATAAAGAACAAAATTACTTTGGGTGGAAATAAAAGAAATAAAATAAACTTTTCCCTTTTTATGGTCATGTTTACTTCACAGTAATAACAGAACCAAACTAAGCTCACTATCATGGGAAGATGCAGGTATGTCCGTGAATCAACACTTTTCATAGAATCACAGAATGTCTTGGGTTGGAAGAGACCTTCAAGATCTCTTCAAGACTGGAGTCCAACCTTCAACCCAACACTGCAAGCTCACCACTAAACCATGTCCCTGAGCACCCGGTCCACGTGTCATTTAAATGCCTCCAGGAATGGCAACTCCACCACTGCCCTGGGCAGCCCATTCCAATCGTTGATAACCCTTTTGGTGATGAAA
>JANHFX010021327.1:38013-73105 GCA_027560015.1 Chloroceryle amazona | reverse complement strand
GCAGGGGGTTGGACTAGACCTTTAAAGGTCCATTCCCACCCAAACCATTCGATGACAGACTGCCCTGCATAGAGAAGAGTTTATGGAAAAGCATCCCCGCTGCCTAGTGACCCTCCTTCTCCTGGTTCCGTACCTACAGCGGCAAGAAAGGACGGAGGGATTCAATAAACTCCACTGCAAAGTGTGGATGTACTCCTGAAAAACTGGCCATTCAGCAACACTTTGCTTTAAAATTATCAATTCCTCATTTTCACAGCATCATAGAATAGTTTGGGTTGGAAAGAACCTTAAAGACCATCTAGTTCCAACTCACCTGCACCAGGCAGGGTCAGCTTCCAGTAGACCAGGTTCCTCAGAGCCCCATCCAACCTGGCCTTAAACACTTCCAGGGATAAATCTGCTGATCAGATTGTTATGATTGTTAAATCTTTGGCCAGGAATGTTGTTGGTTCTTCCTTAGTGGAGCTGCACCATATCAGTGCCACTTGGGACAAAAGATCTGCTGACACCATCCTCAAGTTGCTCTGACAGCAAGGGACTGCCTGTGCACGGGGACCTGCAGCGTCCCTCTGCCTCCACGATCATGGTGCAAGAGCTGAGGGTATTTTTCCAGAAGACCACAAGTTTTAAACCTCCCTTTGGCATTCCAAATTAGATTCATGCTGTGGCAAAGGCTGACAGAGCTGCCTGGCTGGTACGTTGGCCGTACGAGGTGCCTCAAAAGGAAGCTACGTGCAAGCTGTCGTGTTTCAGTGACCATTGCTCCACGCAGAGCAGCGGTGTGATTTACCTCCTCTGTTCTCTTCCATAGCTGCTGTGACAATGAGCCCTAGCTCACGGTTGGTGCCTTCACCTGACAGTTTGTAACAAAGATAATCACCTGCCCTCATACTGAGAATAACCCACGGCTGCAGACAAAGATGTTGGCTTCAGAGACAGACCCAAATCTATACAATAGTATTTAATCTTCTTAGGGACTGGGGGTATTAAACTGGATTGGCGATTCCTCCAGTAATATGTCCTTCACACCTGACCCTCTCGTGTATTAGAACTGCCAGCAAAGGCATCATGAAAATGGGATCATTTTCATCTGCCTCTCTCTGCAACAGCATCTCCTATCTGGCCGTTAAGTATCAAAGAAGCTTCCACCACTACGCTCAACCCTTGGTGCTCCTCTTCCTCTTGGACAGCATTATTGGAAGGTAAGCTGTGGAGGTTCATTTCATTGCTTCAGATCTTATGACCGAGAGTGTCCAACCAGTGAGAAAGGAGTTGACCAGGAGTTGACCTGTAAGAGAACTTACAAGACTAGAGGAACAAAGAGCCCGATAGTCAGGTGTTGTGTCAGGCTGGAGAGCTCTTCCGACTGATCCGAGCTTCGGATACGTTTCTGCTTGCAAAAGGTCTTTGCAAGCAGCTCATTTTGGAGAGGAGAGGTAAAGCCAGTGTTTAAATAGGAGTGCGTGCATACATCTTCTGTTCTCTCCATGCCATTCTTCTGTCTCTTATCTGTGTTAGGAAATGCTCTTTACTAATAATGTGCAAGTTGTTATACGTATTAGGCAGTTCTGCCACGTCCATGTTTATGTTCTCTTTACATATGAGAAGCAAAGCTTATACCATCTATTTATCTAGGTACTCCCACTCCTCTATTACTGGTGCCTTAGTGATCCTCCCTTAAAAGAAGATAATAGTGCCTGTCTTGCCAGAAATTTAGGCTGACTGCTTCACTGTTATGCAAGAGGGTCAGTGTGTGCCAACTTGGGTGAGGAGCTCACCTGGGAATGGCTCACAAAACTGTGACTCACATCCAGCTCAAGAATGACATTCCCACTCTGGGGGAAAAATCATCCATGAAGGGGGACGTACTAAGGTAAAACATTCAAGCAGTGCTGAAGGATAAATTCTACCCAGCCCAAAATCCCTGTCTTGGTGCTGTCACAACTGCAGGTTCCATCACTCTGGCATTTACAAATGCTCTCCTTCCTGAAAAGCTGTTCAAATAATTATGCAAGATACGCTAATTGCCCTCTAATAAAAAGCATGATTATAATTCCACTTTGCCAGTTCTGATTTCTACAGAAAGGCTTGAAAAGTTGTAGCCATAGAAACAAAGGGCTTCTCAACACCCTTGGTTTTACTAGAACCGAGTCTTCCTCATGCTCCTCTCAAAGGGAAAGGGAAAAAAAAAACAAACTCACCGTTGCTTGGTTTGGATTCCGTGGGAGCGTGAGGCTGGGGAGCCACGGAGCAGCAGAGCTGGGAACTACCAAGCAGTTTTCATCCTCCTGTTGAGGTTACTTAGGAGAATTACTGGTCTGTTAGGAGGGAGGTTTTTAACAGCACGATCTTATCTTCAGAGAGTCATCTTTTCTAGCAGTTTAATACAAGTTCCTTGCCAGAAGCTGTATCCTCTCCTCCTGCAGAGGCTGACCCGGTTGTTAATGTTGCCGAATAACAACTGGACTCAAGAGAAAACACAAGTGTTAATAGCTGCTGGGTGTGGGCTTGAGGTGGAGTCAGAATTCTGCTCAGATTGGACTGTCTCGGCCAACTCCTCCCTGTTAAGTCAAACCTTTATTCATCAGCATAGCCTACAGTCATAAGAAAAGAACACACACAAAAAAAGAAGACTGAAACCTAAACCTGCCTCTACTCCTTTAAGTCCATTACTTGTTATTAATAAATAGAAAAGCAGTCAGGGAAGTGACGTGACCCAAATGGTGGGAAGTAGCAGTGCTTCCTTTTTTTTTTACACCAGCTTTTCTTTTGCAGGATTCTATGGTTTGCGTCCTGCGGTTTCACTCCCGATGCTTAAGATCATCTACAAACTCTGATGGTGGCTCTAAGTGCAACCTGCTGACCAACCAGGCTTCCGGACACGGCTCGCATTTTGCAACCTTTAGGAAATGCATTTACCACGGAGAAGGCGGCTACAACGGAACAGAATCTTCTTCTTGCTTGCCATAGTGTTGGTCCTCTCTCTCTACCAGATCCAGTTCAGCCCCCCTGCCTTTCCAGCACCACACACAGCACCTCAACCCACAGACCGTGTCAAAGTGACCTCCAGGGACCTCTCCAGCAACAAGACTGCCCTAGCAGACAATGTCACGGAAGCAACCAAAATAAAGCACTGTGTCTACGTGGATCCTGAGCCAAGCGTGCCCATCACGACATCAGTGGATACAACACCACAGCGAGAAAACGTCAGTGAAAGCTACCCAGATGAAAAGCCACCATACGAGTCCAAAGGAGAATATCCCCAGGACCTATTCAGTGTGGAAGAACGCAGGCAAGGGTGGGTTGTACTTCACATCTTTGGCATGATGTATGTATTTGTGGCCTTGGCCATAGTGTGTGATGAGTATTTTGTCCCTGCTTTGGGCGTGATCACAGAGAAGCTGCAGATCTCTGAAGATGTGGCTGGAGCCACCTTCATGGCAGCAGGTGGATCAGCACCAGAACTCTTCACCTCCCTCATAGGTGTCTTCATCTCACACAGCAATGTGGGCATCGGTACCATTGTGGGCTCAGCAGTGTTTAATATCCTCTTTGTCATTGGCACCTGTGCCCTCTTCTCGAGGGAGATACTCCACCTGACGTGGTGGCCCTTATTTAGAGACATCTCATTCTACATTGTAGACTTACTGATGCTCATCCTGTTTTTCCTAGACAGTGTCATTGACTGGTGGGAAAGCCTCCTTTTACTGACTGCCTATGCCACATACGTGTTCACTATGAAACAGAACGTGTACCTGGAACAGTGGGTGAAGCAGGAGCTGAACAAGAAGCTAAATGCTGTTCAGGCAGCATCGGCAGAGCATATGCGGAAGGTTGGTGACCTTAGTGCTCAGAGGGCAAGTTGGAGATAATTTGTACTAGCATAAGCCACGAAGGAAAGCTGCAGCTCCTTCACAAAGCTTGTATTCAAACAAAACCTCAGGATACGGGTGCTGGGCAATCATTACAGCTATAAAGTGAGGAAAGTGCAATCTCGATAGCAGAGAGTCTAAGAAATTAGGGAACACTGCTAAATGGGAGCCCTGACCTTGCAAAGGTGTTAGTTGCAGTCATCTGCTTTCAAAGACCTGTGTGGGATTGTGCTGGCTCATTTTTTGTTCAAGGAGTTAAAAAAAACCCAACCAACGAACCAAACCACTTGCCAGAGCACATTCTCAGTCTGGGAACAAGACTGGATGGTTCTGTGTTAAACAGGGGTATGGGGCACTGTCCAAGCTTCTCACAGATGAGAGATGTTGGAGGAAATCCTCTTTTCCCTTTCTGAAGCCAGGCGTGTTTCTGGGACGCTGGCAGCATTGCTTGTTACGCAGCCTGCCGCACGGATGGGATCTGGCAGCCTTTAGCAACCAACCAACCCCTGACACCTCTCCCAGTCAGCACTGGGCAGTGGGGTGGAAATGCCCAAATCCCATTTCCATGTACTGAGCACGCTCAGAGATGATTCTGGGTGCTCCTGGTGCACAGGCTGTAACTACACGCTCCAGATTTGAGACCAGGGCCCTTCCCTCAGTGTCTTTTGAAGGCAGAGTTGACTGTTTACACAAAAACAGTATCTAAAGGTGTTCCCAGAGCCTAAAAGTGACCTTTCAGACTAGCAAATCTGGCCAAGACAAGGTCTCCAGAACATGTGGGGCTTTGTCTTCTTGAATATACCTGTCCATTTCTTTATCCTTCATCCCTCCCCATCTCTCCTACTGCCTCTTTGTCCTCTTGACTTATGCTACTGCCAACTAGACACCACTAGATTTCAAATTGTCCTCTGGCAGGGGCATGCTTTCCTGGCCAGATATGTGCCACTAGCATTCAAGCTTTGCCCCTTCTGCTCTTGGCACTCCACATGGTCTAAGGAAAGAAAGGAAGAGGGGTGAGGATATTTAAGTGGCACAGAACTGAGAAAGTGCTTTTCTTGCCTCCTCCCAGACTGTCTTACAGCTGGCACTTGTGGCTGAGAGACCTGAAAGCTTGTGTGCTTACATTCCAGTGGGATGTGTGTGCAGGATAGCACAGCTACACAGACACCACTGCGCACACCACCAATCATCACAAACTGTATCCAGCCCTTCAGACTGAAAGGGAAAACCCCTTCTCTTTAAGTTTACAGAGAACTCTTGGTAGCATATGGTAGCACAGCAGAGAGCTGCTGGAGCATTACCTGCATGGAAAGGAATGGTGATCACTGCAAAAAAATACCCCTTTGCACCTTCACTCTGCCTCTGCTGGAAAATGAGTCAGGATACAGAGATTTAGGGGTGATGTCTAGGGCTGCCTATATCTACAGGAATCAGATGGTAGAGGCTGTTTGAGTCCACCTCTGGTTACCTGCATCCTCGCTGAGGAGCTGGAGGTAAAACCCTGTTTCTCATGTTAAATCACATGGTTTTAAGGCAAGCAGATGGCTTCGGCTCTTTCAGTAGCATCCGTGCCTAGTCACCTCTGTTGGCTGTCCTGCTTCCTCACAGACAGGAGCCTGAAGAGCTCTCATTAAATCCTGAAAAAAGCAACATTAGTGGAGTTCAATCGGTTTTGTTCTCCCTTGCACACAGAAAAGCAGCGGGGCAGTTGCGGATGATGGAACAAAGAAGGCAGCAGATGGGAAGAAGCTGCAGGTAGGTCTAAGGAACTTTACAGGGATCTGAAAGCATTGTGTTTTGAAACGCTCCCTATGTCAGGTCATGAATAAAAGCATCAACTTCTGTGTCAAGAAACCTGGACCAAAGCCTACTTTGTGCAAAGACCCAGCTGTCTTGGCACAATATCCACAGCTTCCTGAAGAGAACACCTGGCTGAGCTGTGTCCTCAGAAGAAGCTCCAGTCAAAGTCCCAAGTGGATTTGACTAGCAGAGTGCTATTCATTCTGCGCTTTAAAGAGGCGTAGAGCAATTCATGACACTTCTTACCTGGTTTCATGGCCAGTTTTCCTCCTGGGCCCCCAAAGCAGAAGTTGGTAGGGTTTGTCCTTCCCCATAACAAACACTGGAGAGATCACTCCTCTGCTGCTGGTTAAATTGCTGACCCTTAGTCTTCCCCATGGCTGGCCAGCCATCACCTGGAGAAGCCTGTCAGGTGTAGTGGCTGCGTACGTATGTAATGCATCATTGGCTTCCTCATATGGGTGCTGCTTGTTCCTCTGTGCACTTCACCTACCTGTACTAATGAACATTCAGTCAAAAGCTCATTAGGACCCTGGTGTTGCCTGTATGAACAGAGCACCAGAGCTATCAAGTTTAAGCCAGGACATCCTGCCACGACTGTAGCGTTAACTTGCAGCAGGATGTAAATCTACACAGTTATGAACAAGTTTTTGACTAAGAGCACTGCATGCTTCATTATCATCTTTTATAATGACATTGTCTTGCTGCTTAGTCTGTGTGAGCCTCTGGCATTTGTTGAAGGACAGGCTGGTCTGTTATCCCAAGAGCATGCCTTGCTGTGAACGGCCGGTGCCGACAGCCATCCTGGGAACAGCCATCCTGTTTAAAATCCTGCTCCATGGGTTGGGAAGATCAGCCTCCATATAAATACCATCCCCAAGGCAGAGGCGAACCAACGGTGGAGATGTTTTGAGAAGGGAACTGCTATTGACTGCTGCATTGTACCTCTCCATAGCCTGCATCAGCCTTACAGCGAGGCAGCAGCTCAGCCTCCCTGCACAACTCCCAGATGCGCAGCACCATCTTCCAACTCATGATCCACACCCTGGACCCCCTGACAGATGGTGAGTGAATGCTCCACACCCGAGGGATTTGGGTTTTCGCCTGTGCCAAAATGGTTACTGCTGTACTGGCAGCTGCTGCTTGAGGGGGGTTGAGGACATGTGGAGCAGTTGCTGTTGCTGGGGTTCCTGCAAGTGGTGGCTGTCACTGCAGTCCCCCATCTTCTGCTGTCTCCTACAGCAAGGGCAGCAAACGTGAGTTACGGGCTTCCTTCATCTCCTAGCATGTCACATCTTCCTGCCTCTCCTGAGATCAGAGCTCACCCCACTTTCAATGCCAGCTATGTTTTTGAGAAACAGATGCTCGACTTCTTTATCAGCCTCATTTATAGTGGGAAAATGAACACAGGGAGAGCTCATTACCTAGACACCTTCCTGGCCTTGCAAGGCATAAACCTTTACTAAAGGTGAGGAAAAAGAAGTTAAAACCCTTGAAGAATTAGCCCTTTGACAGTGGTTAAAGTCCCAGCTGAGATCTAAAACACACAGTGTGTTCCAATTATGACAGTTACGCCAATCTGGACTTGATTTAGACCAACACTGAGCACCTCTAAAAGTCCACCTGCAACACCGTGCTACCATCGCTGCCAGAGGAACCTGTACCCACCACACTTTGCCAGCTCCCCAGTGCCAAGGGCTGATCAGCTCAGGACTAAGAAATCTTTTTTTAACCACCCAGGCTGCAGGGATGCCACTTCTCCAGGCAGACCCAGGGTCTTTGCACACAAACTTCTAACATGCTGCTTTGTTTCAGCTTTAATCCAGAGTGTGGAGGTTTGTCTCCCATTCATGTTAAAAAGCAACCTTTTCTAGATTTTCTTTCCTAGCTCAGCACACGCTCCACCCCTCTGCTGCCCTACTTGTTCTAAAGAGATTATCTGTTGTCCATTCAAAGAGAGATTGAAGCTAAGCAGATCAACACCTCTCGTGTCTATCACAGAGGTTACAAAAAGGACTCTCCAGATCAGAATCCCAGCTGTGCAAACTGATCGGGGCAACAAAGGCGGCTCCGTAAGGACAGCAAGACTGATAAACATCTGCTTTGATGGATTTTAGTGAAGGTACCCACCCATGTTCCTGACAGCAGCCTAACAAGAGCCAGACTCATCAGGGTTTGCTCTACTGCCCTTGCCTCCTCCACCCAAAAAGTGGTATCAGCAGCACAAAGATAAAAGCAAAAACGTGTTGCCTTTAGCATCAGAAAGCACCAGACCTGAGGGGCTGGGTCCCCTTAGAGAGCTTCCAGCACCTTCTCATCCTTCCTGGACCTCTAAATGTCTTTGTGCAGCATCTGCCCAACCCAGGCCAGCACACGTTTGGATCCCTGGTCCCAGGCTGGCGCCCTGGTGAACCCCTGGGACCTCAGCAGGAGTTGTGGGGGCCCAAGATTGCCAGCCCACTCCAAGGAGAGAGCTTCAGTGCTGGCCCAGCCAGTTTAGCCCAGAACACACTGCTGGGAGGGGGGGTTTCAATGCAGTTGTAAGCCCTGGCCCCAGCTTAAGAGACTGTTGTTAACACAACTCCTAGGTACTGAATGAATGAGACTGGGGGGGCAGTTTGGATCCTCTCTGAAATAAAACTTCCCCTCTCACTTCAGAGTGGCAGACTCTGAGTTCCTGGCTCTGTATGTGACAGCCACTAGATGGGAGTGTGGCCATATGTAGCTGTCTAATAGAGCAGGGATGGTACCAGGATGGGTTATAGTCTCTCCAAAAGGTTATTTCTTTACTCTTTACTAGAATAATGCCAGTGAATTAAGGGGTACCCCGGGTACTTACCTGTTCCACTGGTAGAACAGAGATGGCTCCTTAGAGAAGATAATGATCAAGAAAGTTACTGGTATTACAACAGCACAACACTCCAAATGAAGGAGCTGGTGTCCCAGGTCCTGTGCACGCTGTGAGAGACAGTCCTTAGATAAACTGATACCTAAAGAGAGTCTGGAGAAAAGGAATCATTTATGAATAGACCGAGAAACCAAAGTGCCTTGAAGATCTTGGCTAAAAAGATGAAGTGCCATCCCAGGGATGACTCTGAAAAAAGATTTGAACCTGAAGGGCATATCAGGATTGCAAGGGCAGCCTTTGTGTTATTAGTTTCGGAGCCATTTGGTACGCTCAGGACAGCTGGGTGCCTAGTTCCCCCTGACCATCACCAAAATCCCTCTCTTCCCAGCGTGTGCAGTGCTGTCTGTACCAAACACATTGCTGTAATTAGGTTGCAAGATGATCCCAAAGCAATTTATCTTTCCTCAAGGGTCCTTGCTGCTTCTTGCCAATGCCTGTAGCATCAACACTTAGAGGCTGTGCTAAAGAACACTCTACAACAGGAAAAGGCTGCCAACTATTGCTCAGCAGTTTCTAACTTGCAGAGTTCCTAGCATGTAGATGTGGTGCTGAGGTTTAACAGTTGGACTTTATGAACTCAAAGGTCTTTTCCAACCAAAATGATTCTATGATTCTATTTTAACTTAACCACTGAAATGAGGATCTCAGTGGGGTTTCCTTCTTTCTGCTGCAGTTGCATTTTACTTGGGCAGCACAGAAGCAGTTTCAGAGCAGTAAGGGTCCAAAATGTGGAAAACTGCACTGGCTCTCCAAAACCAAATTCTAGAGGCAGAGGTCTTAGAAATACATTAAAAGTCTGAAATACAAACTTTGTTTCACTATTCCTAAAGCAACACCCCTTGTGTGAAACAAAATTTCTCATCTGAAGACTGATTAAACTCAAAATGTTTTTGTTTTGTTTGTTCCTCATTTTCTTATTCTTTTAGGAAAGGGTCATTATTTAAGAGTTTTTCTCTGTCTGCAGGAGACTAGGTGTTTACTTTAGAAGTTCTAACATTTACATTGCACCCTGAATGACATTTCTGATAGAAGCTTTTATTTGCAAAGCGCTTTTTAAATGAAGAATTTCTAGCAACTTTGGTCTTTTCCCCACTGTCTTTTAAAGTGTGTAGAAGCAGAGCATGAGGTCTCTTCAAGATCTTCCATTTAGACGCCAGAGGGAACTCTTGCGGAGTTAAAGGGAGCAAGGCTTTTGGAAAGCCCGAGGAACCCTCTCATTTCTGAACCTCTTACCATCAGATTATTCTTTAAACTCTAGTCATCCAGGGAAGATGACAAAAGGCTGCTTTTATTCTTGAGTGAAGAAAAAGGCTCCAGCAGTAAGGTAGCCAGAGCTGTCTACCCCCAGTACGCCCCAGTTAACAAGCTAATGATTTTGGAAATTAGACCAGAGCAGCCGGCAGTGTCTCAGGCTGTAAGGATAAAGGCAGCTACAATTTCTCCTTGCTCTATTAGCTTTCAGTCCCTTGCTTTAAGAGACTCATGATACAAAAGGAATCGTGAGGGTTTTTGTGGGTTTCTTTTTAATCTCCTCTTTTAAACAGCAGAATCTTCAAAACCTCCAGGTTCATGCCAAATTTTAAAGCAAAAAAAAAAAAAAAAAAATCCTTCCTGCTGTTCATGTTTGCAGTTAGTCCTATTAGATTAAGTATGAGAACCAAAGAGTTAATCACAAAAGCTAAACTTAAGGTGAAGCTCAGCTTAAGTCCAGCCTGGATGTTGTCAACCCACAGGACAGGAATCTTCCTGATTCACCTCAGGGCCCCTGGACACAGACATGTCACCTGTGAGGGGCTCTCAGTGTCACCAGCAGTGAATGCCCAGGGGATTGTGCTCAGAGCCTGTGCAACAGCACCCTGCCCCTGGGGAGCTCCAGCAGCACCCTGCCCTGCTCAGCTATTCCCCAGCACTGGCAGGGCCTGAGCTGACAGATATCCTTCCTCTCTGTGCTGACCTGGCCAGTTTACAGCCAGCTCTTCCTCCAATCTCAGTCCATCCTGTAGGAAATGTGTGTCAGAGGAATTAACACCTTTTTAAACGAGGCTGATCTCATGAGCACTAGATAGTGGCCTCGACCTAATCTGCTTATCCTGCCAGAGAGATGCTCCCAGGCTCTGCTCGCAGCCTGCAGCCTATGCAAGGGCAGGAAGCCAGGAGCTTGAATTTATATAATCTCTTTCGGGCTGAGCCTGACCGCCCTGACCCTGCTGACAGAAGCTTTTGCAACAGCTTCTGGGAACAGCTGAACAGAAAGATGCATTACTCAGTGGTTAGAGCAAAAGGTCACCTCTTCGTTGTCCTGCACTGGTGGGTATGCTCACGCTCAGCATCAGCAGAGGGAGAACGAAGCATGGTGCTTCACACCTGCTCTGGTAGGCTTCAGTACTGTCAGGGAGCATGAAAAAGTCCCAGCCAGTCTTCCAAAGGAGAAGAGCTCATCGTTTCATCTCTGTCCAGCTGTTCCAGTGTTCAGTGGAAATCCTGGCTGGTGAAAAATATTTCTGTCAGATGGTAACAGGAATCTCATCAGAATAGAACTCATCCCCAGAGACCTTAACGCCTGAGCCAGTCCCAGTTATGAGACATGGACTAGAGCCTACTGCTTTCCACCAGGTTCGGCTCGGAACGGCAGATCTGCCTGCACAGCTCGGGGCCTTGGACCTGCTATTTCTATTAACTCCATATCATGGTGATGAATAAAGTGGCAGGGCCCTGCCCTTGAGGCAAATGACAACAGCACGTTCTGGTTGCATAGTCAACAGTACAGTAGATTAAATCAGTGTGATAAAACTTTCAGAGGAAATTAATTTACAGCCCCACATAAGCACAGCGTGGCCAGTTTCTTCTGGCTACTGTCCATGTGCAAACCCTGTGACCCTCAGCTGAGCTGCTGGGTGGGCAGCTAGACAGAAGGTATAGATTAGAGCAAAATAAGATTTTACTTTGAGCCAATGACTTACTGACTTTCAATGAGAGTAGCAGTTCAAATATTTGAGCACATCACCTAACTATGGAGAAACACATACAGCTTCACTCTAAACCACTAAAAAAGCATCTCAGCTAAACAGAGCACAGTTTACAGTGGCAGTCATCCTCAGCAGCCCCAGAAACAACTACAGGACATTGCACTGATGAAGATGATTTCTCAGGTAGTCCAGACCACACTGGAGCCGGACACCAAGAATTTAGATCAACTCCAGCAGAGGAGACAGTCGTGTATACTTAGAGAAACCAATCACTTTCCAGATTGCTGGAACATAAAAGGTTATTATTTTTTCCCTTACCATTAGGTCACCAGGCTGCAAGCAGCACAATAAAGCCTCTTCTACAGCCACATGGCAGAAGGAAGGTGTCATTTTCAGCTTGCACATAATCCAGCCTGAAAAAAAAATATCAGCAGTCCTCTGGGAACAAAATGATATTGAATTGAAACTCCTCCTCTGTTCTTTCTGCACTTGCTTCCTGTGAAGCACAGCTATCTCCTGTGTTACTCATCTGGAAAGGATTTCTCTTCCCTCTAACTTCTCTTTTAAATAGAAAAGTATTGGTTACACATCAAATTGCTGGTGTAACTGCCATAGTACTAAGCATCCAAATACAACACCTCTGATCAACCAGCCCCAGCCAAAACCGAGGGCCACAGCCAGCAAGACAACTCCCAAGTCAACATCAGCTGCAGTCCATGATCAAGGAGAGAAAATGTGTGGGTGCTAGGGGGAGGCAGGGAAAGGGGAGCTTTGAGCAGCTGCTGAACGCATCCTTCTCATCCACAGGAAAATTTAAAGACAGGGTTGACATGCTGAGCACCATAGCCAAGGCCAAAGCCCAGACATCAGCCGGGCAAGGATCAAAACCAGAAGGTGAGTGCAGAAAGAGTCGGTGGTTTTTGCCTCGTTTTGCACTGCAGTTCCCGGCACTCAATGCCCAAGGGCTGGCAAAGAAACACTATGGTCTAAGGCAAATTTTCTGTTATTGCTGGTCACAGATGGCTGCTGTAATAATGCAGCAGAAATCAATCGATGTACACTAACAGCGGGCAATAAAAGCCATCCCCACAGGAGCCTAGGAGTGGTTAGTGAGGCAGCATCCAAACAAAGTGCTACAAGGATGGAGTGTAAATTGCCAGCAGAAGGGTGGAAGAGGGGAAATCAGGCCATTACAGACAGCAGTTGGGTGCTGCTTATCTTTGGTAGACCCTGCAAATGAGGTGTTTGTTAAAATAAAGTACCTTCACTTTAGCTTAGAAATTTGGCACGTTTACAGAGGAGCATGGAAAGTTCCTCCAGAGAGAAAAGCCGCACTGACTTCATCTATATCTTTTCTAAGGGCCTGTGCATCCTCCCTTTTAATAGCTTTTTGTTTTTCCTCATTGCTACTGATAGATGCCCAGACTTTCTGAGCTGGTTCAGAGGCAGGAGTTGGCCTGTTCTACAACACCCCCGTGCTGTCAGCAAGGCTGGAGATCTTGAAAAACAAGCAAAGGATTTGTGGGGAAGGTCCCACCTCCAAAAGTACCCTGCTGCAATAGAGCAGGCACCCGAGTACCTCACAATGAATATGAATGAGGCCAAACTTGTGGAACATACTGTTTAAGAAACAAATTTTCAGTGGGGGTCATCAGCACCACAGTGACCTCACTGAATGCTCCACAAACTTTGTTGGTGCACAGAGAGCTGCGCATGATCCAAAAGTGCTATTGCTCTGGCTCCCACTTTGAAAGCATCCCAGGTGAACTCTCTTAAGACCTGGTTTCAGAAATCCCAAATGGCACTCACTGAAAACAAACGTTTCTGACAATCTCCCCTCTACACTCACTGCCTGGTGCAGTTGTGAGGTGCTGCACTGGATCAGCTCACCCAGTTCAGGATCAGATCCCCTGTAACACCCCATCCTGGTACAGTTCATGGGAGAACACAATCTGACACTCTTGACTAGGTGGAGGAGAGCCCTTAACTTCAGTTGCAGTGGTCAGAAAAGGGCTCTTGCTGTGACCAGGGAGAGTGCCAGGCGCTCCCTCCTACCTCTGCTCTGCGTTACCTGTATTGCCATCTTGTTCCAAACAGAGGTTCCCCTGTTCCTCTTGGCTACGCAGGAACAGCCCAGAGGACAGTGAGGTTGTTTCCTTGTGTGTGTCAGCACTTCTCTATTTCTGCTGGAATACCTACCCAATGATTAGGGATTAAAGTCTGGCAGCACCCAACAGCCATTTCTCAGAAGCCTCAAAGAACATGAGCTCCCTGGAGAACGTTGTGCTCGGACAAAAAAAGGGAAGCAAAGCTTTGCATCTTTTCTGCCTTTTAGGGTTGGCTTCGATACAATCTTCAGAATCCAGACTGAAGCCAAGCAACACTCAACGGTTGGGAAATCAGATAATTGGCATTTCTCTGTTGTGATGCAAGTGCCTCTTACAGCAGTTGCAGCCAGGTCATAGGAGCATCACTTAGTGTATCATGAGATGCCAGGTGGGCCAGACTCTGGCTGGCTTTTAGTGATCACACTTCACAGGAGATGAAAGGGCCAAACGGAAAACCTAAGCAGACTGGGTGTAACTGGAAATGCCAAAACAAAATGCTCAAACCTCCCTGGTGATTGAGGGGAGGACAACTGCCTGATGTTAATGTGACTGAAACCCATATTCCTCCTCATTTTTAGCAGAAGATGAAAAGAAGGCACCGAGCACTGTTCAGGTAACTCCTGCCAGCGACTCTGAACCCAGCAAAGGCAAACAGCAGGCGGAGGCAGCACAGGACGGACAGGTACCGAAACAAACCTCATCGGCAGCAAGCACTCAGTCAGACCAGACTTCACCTGTACTTTCTCTCCTCCCTCTCTAGAGCGTTTGGGACCCAACACATGGCAACTACAAATACTGCAGGTCTAGCAATGAGCTATAGTAAGGTGTAAGCTGAAACATTTCTGCTTACAAAGCAGGTCCAAAATATGATGCCAACTGATGCTATATAGTATTTTCTCCTCCAATGATTCTTCTGAAGCCAGAGGACTACTCCAGCATAAGGGGAGAAGTGACTATCTGCCCATCCTGTGTTCATCAGCACATGTTTCTGTTTTGTTTCCTGAACTCTTTTCAGTTGATTATTTTGGCTGTTCTGATGAGGAAAGTTTTTCAGACGTACTGGAAGTATTTGTGTCAATACCCCAACTAAAAGTTGGTTCTAATTAACCAATGCAGGCTAACGTAGCAAGTTTAACATAAGACACAAGGCCCGAGACAGGGTATGCCTGGGTTTTGTCCCATAATAGCAAGAGGGGGGCTATGGCTGCCCTCACCCTCATCACAGACATGACCTCTGCCAGCGCAAGGCATGCTGAAGAAATGCCCTGCAGCTCCTTCGTGCAAAACCAGACTGTCTTTTTTTTTTCCCCCTGATGTACAGCCCTCTTCAGACAGTGACACCTCAGAAGACAGCAGCTCTACCAGTGAGGAAGACAGCGACGATGACAGCACCGAAGATGATGACATCGACGAGCCATTATCTCTCGAATGGCCAGACACTAGGAAGAAACAAGCAATTTACCTTTTCCTCTTTCCCATTGTCTTCCCTCTCTGGAGCACTATGCCCGACGTGAGAAATCCAGTAAGAATCTATCTTCCTTCTGCTACTGGATTCATTAACTGAACTATAGATTTCCTCTCAGCAAGAGTCCCCAGTTCTATTTTTCTGTGTCTAGAGTCTTTGCACAATTGAAGTGCTGTTAATGCTGCAGGGAGTGGGGCAGGAGCCCCAGCTGCAGCGTAACGTAGTTCCAGAGACTTCATTTAATAAATCACAAAAGACCAGCAACCGCTGGTCATCGAATCAAGCTGACAAAAAATAAATCCAATTAGAGGGAGCAGGGTGCATGTTAAAGCAATTGATTGCTGTCGAGAGTTTCAGGTGAGTCATTTTCACTGGGGATTTTTAACTTTCCTGAAACTTCTCCATGTTTCTTTTTTTTTTTTTCCTTTTCAAACTTGATTTTAACAGGACTCCAAAAAATTCTTTGTCATCACGTTTTTCGGCTCCATCATCTGGATCGCTGTGTTCTCGTACCTGATGGTGTGGTGGGCTCACCAGGTGAGGGGTTTATTTTCTCTCTGCCAATAAGACAGTTTCAGAACAAGTAGATGGAGAGGGAACAGCGTCACCGTGGCTTTTTATCTGACGTATCACAGCTACAGTCATCCATCAAAACAGTAGAAACTTTGTTTTCTTGGGACCCAAAAGGGACTTCTCAATTTCCTTCTTTTCCATTTGACAAAGAGTCATTCTTTTCCGAGAGCTTCCAAAGGAATTTGTGCGCTCGTGAAAGGAAAAGTGCCATCAAGATTTATCTTAATACCGCCCTTGCATTGATGAATGCCTCTGTGCAGAACATAATTACCCGTTACCTAATTAAAATTCTCGGAAAATACAGGTTTTGATTCTGGGAGCTACTAAATGATCTCAACTCCCATTGCCTTAATTGTTCACCTGGTATTCTGGGAAATAACACTTGCATCTTGGAGAGTCAGACCCACAGTTTGTATTTAGTGATGTATCACACATTCATGGTAGAGCTGACCGAGCCATAAATCTGTCATTTCCCAAAGCTCTCGGATCAGACGGAGCTGATGTTAAATTGGGAGAGGGAAAAGTAGGAGACATCCAGAACGTAGGACAGAAGAATTATGCTGTAACTGGTGTGACCTTGCTTAGTCTTGGCAGCACTGTGATCAGATGCCCTACGCTACAGAGCAAATCCAAGGTCAACATACACTACAGAATGTACCTTCTTATCCTATAAAGCAGAAATACACCACAGAATGCAACTTTTTATCCTATAAAGCAGAAAATTGCCACTGTTTTTAAGAGCATTCAGGACTAGATGACCTTTAAAAAGTCCTTTCCAACCCAAACCACTTTATGATTCTATGATCTTAACTCAAATATGGCACAAAACCTAAAAGGCTGCACTGAGCAATTAAATTCCACGTTTCAAAAACTGAACGACCCTTCCTGAATTCCTTTGTTTATTAGGTCGGGGAAACAATTGGGATATCGGAGGAAATTATGGGGTTAACCATACTGGCAGCAGGAACATCTATCCCTGACCTCATCACCAGTGTCATTGTCGCACGGAAAGGCTTAGGTGACATGGCTGTCTCCAGTTCTGTAGGCAGCAATATCTTCGACATCACCGTCGGGTGAGTATCAGTTCAAAGCTAAAAGATACGTTTCTCCTAAAATACAGAGCTGATTTTAGTCCAAACAAGGTCTTAGTTAAGTTCAGTTTAGATGTAATTAAATGAAGGGCAGCTGGGCAAACAGTTACTTTTGGTTTTTAAACGTAATCCAGCCAGGAAAGACAGATTTTTTTTTTTTTTTTTATAACTTAATCTATCATCTTCACCTAATTCTGAATCAACAGATAATTACTGACTTTTCAGGACAAAAAAAAGGGAATAGATCTGTAGCTCTCCTCAATAAAGCCTCAGGACTTACCCTCTTTACCCTAATACACTGAGAAACTTAGTTCAGAGGTATTCTCTTAAAAACCCTTTTGAGTTCTTGGGATTGCACAATGAGCACGCCAGTAATTTTTGACAAGTATAACACCAATTTTGGATTTATGCTGAATTACACTGAATGCAGGCGTGCATTTTTCTGTTTGTTTCTGCAAGAGCTTGGAAAAATTGCTTAGTTATGATGCAAAAAATGAATTGCCTTAAAACCTTTTTTTTCAATTCCTTTTCCTTTCCTTGCAGTTTGCCAGTTCCTTGGTTCCTTTATTCTGTCTTCAACGGATTCAGTTCGGTGGCAGTCAGTAGCAACGGCTTGTTCTGCGCCATCGTTCTCCTCTTCCTCATGCTCTTGTTTGTGATTATCTCCATCGCTTTGTGTAAATGGAAAATGAACAAGCTACTGGGGCTCACTATGTTTGCTCTTTACTTTGTGTTCCTGATCATCAGTGTGATGTTGGAAGACAAGATCATATCCTGCCCTGTATCCGTATGATGTTGGGACAGTTCCAGGTGGATGTGAGCATACAGCAACATCAACAGGGGTTTAAGGGAGCACCTGTTCTACTGAAAAAAAAAGCAGCCAGAATTGTAACCAACTTACCAAGAGTAAAATAATCTGATAAATAAATCTCAAGTGGTATGTCAGCCTCTACTGTTTTTCTTTAGGCTCAGAGAAGATCAGGTAACCAAGTGACCAATGACATACAAGTTTAGGCATTCACAGCAAGGCTGGTATGATACAGATGCATCAAGTTTTCAGCACGGCTGATCCCCTCAAGTTAATGGAGCTCATTTTCAGCGCAGAATATTTACTCATTATAGAAATACTTGCAGGAACACACCCTAAATCACTTAGTAAACTGCTCAAACTCACCAAAATCTATGAACTTGACTTCCGTGGGAGCAGAATCAGACCTCTGTGGCTTGCCTTTACAGAACCACGCTGCTTAAAACCATTGTGTGGACGCACGCTCTGCATCTCAGAAGTGAGCTCCGCGCACCGCCTCTCAGCAACGAGCACAGCGGTTCCTGCGGCTGGTGCTGCAGCTCACCTGCCACGACTTCCTGATGCAGAGGTAGCTTTCATCCTTTCAGTGAATGCTGCTCTCATGCAACCACAACTGGCTCTCTACACATACCTCCAAGAACACGGGACACACTTCAGAGGAACTGCTTTTTGTCGGCCCTCTTAAGGCTGTGGGAAACATCACGCTGAGGTTTGCAAGGCAAAAGCGAAGCAGCAAGTGAATTCTGCATGCAGAAGAACACAAGAGGTGAGGGTTCAGAGCAATCCCAAAAGCTGTCTACATGGCTCCTTTTAAATCTGTACCTGGTCTTGCAGCACTCCCCAAAACTTACGCTATGTGCCACCATACCAGTGCGAGGTCATAGGGCTTTACATCTTACTGTAACAAGATTAAAGAGCTGGGGTTAGCACACCACGTTACCACGGAGAAACACTCACACCAGGAACCAGAAACACTACAAGAAGTTGCTGAACTGCTTGAGTTTGGTTTTCACCCCAACGAGAATCCCTGAATTGTACGGATTGTTGTATCCAGCACTAAGTCTGGTTGTCTTCTACACCACAAAAAACTGCCACGGACATCAGCTATCAACAAACCTGGAAGGTTTATTCTTAACAATGCCTCACGGGAGCAAACGATGTAGTTGGGAGTTGCAGACATTTCTGTCATTCTAATCTATCTAATAAAATGTTAATGAAAATAACCAGAAAGATTTTAAGCTTTTTATTGACTCACTGTAAAACTTTTTTTTTTTTTGGATGAGACAGAAAAAAAAACCAAAACCAAAACCAAAACTTAACATTGTGAACACTGACTTTGCATATTTTAAAGGAACTACAAACCAAAGCAAACATCCAACATATTGGTTTTTGGTAAATAAAATTTAAACATTACATATTTACAAATCTACAACCATTCATTTAAAAAGTGCTGCTTGCAGTCTAACAAAGTACCATTTTTGAATCCCAGTGAGATAATAGCCAGAAATACCCCTCTGGTTATTAATATTTGTATCTCCCATTTGTTATCCAAAGATTTTCCAGGCAGAATTTTTTTCTTTCTTGGGGTACTAATCTTTTAATTTGCCAGTGGAAGTTTAATTCATTGGGCTGTAACTGTATCAACAGCAAACCTTCTCAAAATGGGAAACAGCAGTGTCAGAGAAACAGCACAATTCCTATTCACATTTCAGTATTTCATCTCCAATAATTATTCCAGTGGAACCGTAAGTAAAGCAAAATATATATTGCACTGCAAATGTAAAACCTTTGTTTCAGGTTTCTGACATAAGCATTATTTAGTAGACAAAAGGAGAAAATTCAGTTCATACAAAATTTTAAATTGAAAATATGTCTCAAATATTTTATTTAACCATCTTTGCAGTATTGGAAAATATACTCAAATTGCTTTTCTAATAAAGGACAGTGAGATTTGAAAACTGTTTCAACACTGAATTGTACGATGCTTAAAAATTATCCACCTCAGGACCTACATTTTGAACATTATGACTTGAATGAGGAAAATTTCCCACCTAAAGTTTATCACTATTCCAGCTATATTTTATTATTGTATTTCTATAGTGGACTGACTTGCAACGGACTTAAAAGAACTCATTAAGTATAATGACTTCACTAGATGAACATGATATAGTAATTTCAAAGCACACCCAAATAAACATCAGCAATGCTTCAGGGGTGCCACCGAGGATGCAAGAACACGGTGAGAGTGTTTGAGGGTGCCTGTACAACCCTTCCCCTGGTACAGTATTTACTCTTCTGGTAATACTGGCAGGACTGTTGATACTTGAATTCAAAGTGGCCTACTTGCTGGCTTTCTAAGCCTGAAGACAGTCAGAAGTACTTACAACAGAGCTGGGACTAGAATGGAGGAAGTGGGTCACGATTTACAAGCGTTGCATCTACTCCTGTGCTGGCACACACAGTTGCGGTGTTGTGTCCTAGTAAGCAAGAGGTGGTTAGAGACCAGGCTCAGTTGCTTCCACCAGACTACAACAGGCAGTCTGAAGCTTGCTTCATAGCTCAGGACCTCTAACGCACCACGGCAGCTCTGGAAAAAGCATCTTGCCCTCCTTCATGGCTTGAAGGTCCTAGAAAACAGTGGCTGCCCCAAGTGGTAAATGACATGGGGAAACAGAACTGCGGAGAGCCGGGAGCGTGACCTCCTGCACAGCACAGACAGGTATTTGAGTTCATAGACACAGCAACGACCGCGCTCCGACTGTAGAGAGCAGAGTACACGTGCACACGTACAGGGACCGACAGCAAACGTGTTATAAAAATAACCTGGTGTTTTTCCACAACGGTTCAGAAGAATGAAGTGGGGGATGTATCCACCCGACACTGATACACTGTTCACCAGGAACCTGGGTGAAAAACGTAGCTGTATTTCATGCACGAGGACTACTTTACAAGTGAAAGAGAGCATCACAAACTGTTAAAATAAATTAAACCTGAAAAACGTTGGTAAGTGTAGCATTGCCAGCTCCACCTCGGGGTGGGGAGATACTTTTGAAAAGGTCAGCTACGTAATTAGCAGCAAATCAGAGAAGAGGTATTACCCAATGAAAGCTGTATCCAACAAGACCGCATCTTGCTGTTCTCATCAGCAAATACCTGTAGCTCTACACAGTTTAAGTACTTTCTCCTTAGGGCAGCACCTCCTTACTGCTGGACACAGGTCTGGGAGGAGGTTCTATAAAGCTTCATAGCAGCATCGCTTCTCCCTTCAGACTCTAAGAGGCTTATTCTGTTTCATTTAATAAAGTAACAGTGAGCTTTAAAGTTTCTCTCCTTTCTGCCCAACTAAATATTGCTGTATTATTACACTCGCAAACTAAAGAGATTTTAACAAGTTACTGCTGGTAGGCAGTTTAAAATCTAATGTAACAGCTGAATATTCGGAAGTATTATAAGAGTAACAGCTAAAAGAAATTAGAATTGGGAAACCATTAAGATTCCTTAAAATAAAGTTACTTGTGAAAGCACAGTTTAATTTGTTTTGGGTGTTTTATACAATTCAACGTCTGCTTTCCCACCCTCCATACCAGGCTTTCTCTGTTGCCTACCTTCTGGTGAGGAGCTGCTGTGAGACTGAGAGCACAAACCAGTTGTTTATACCTCTAGAACAGGAAAACATGAGTCAAAAGTCATGACTCCCAACTATTTTTTTTTTCTGTGAAGAAAAACTCCTTGTGATGGAAAGAAAAAAAGAATTTTTTTTTGCCTGTGAAATAGAGCCCAAGTACATTTATCTACGCACAATATGCCCCGATAAGTTACATTCCCTATATATTCCCTGTAGCAAGTTTGCTGTATGTACTTCAGTTCAAAGCTTTGGATTAGCATATTAGGTACGTGCCATACTTAGTGCGTTTCAAACACATCCACCGAGACTCCGAACAACTCGTGTTCATGAAGAGCTTCTTGCAGGCTGCCCTTTGCTTTGTATTACATCTGGAATGAGGTCACACCGACAAATGCCAACTGTAGAGATGAACTGATTCTGTAACAGAACTCTTCAAGATGCCTTTCTCTTTGCTAGGGAGTGGAGGGCACAGGAGAGGGAGAGAAGGAGACTCCTAGAGAAGAGTTTTACAGAGACAGCAGCGTGTTTGTGAGTTTGACTGAAGCTTACCAAACCTTTCCTTCCGATTGCTGTGGTAGCACGTTTTCCACATGTGCACGAGAGAAATCCTGTCTCTAGAGCACTGTCTAGGTGAAGGTGAACATTTTCTATTCAGCTTTAAAAACAAATCGCTCTTCAAAAAGTAACTGGACAAGTTACTATAAATAGCAGTGTACTGCAAAAAAAATAAGCACTGTATTGCTTACGCAGCAAGTCCATTTAAAATTCACTCCAGTAATTTAAAAAACTTAAAAAAATATCAACTTACTATAAACAATTTAAAATATGTATAATACAACTTTGTATGCTCTTCATAACATCATGAATATTCTATGTAAACAATAGATTCTGAAGAATTTACTTCACTCACATTAGTTTCAGTGCATTGTTTCTGTCCACCTGTTATTTTTTTTTTCCTTTTTTTTTTTAAAGGAGGGAACCATAATATGTTGTCTCAAGGTAAAGAATTGATTTTGTTTAGAATCTTCCTTTCTGCACGTTGGTTTGCAGAAAGGACAAGGGACATGGAACTAATATTTGGCCCATTTTTCACTCGGTCCATTTCCACAACTGTAGATAGGCCTAATTTTTCCGAGGCCTTCCGTACATTCGTACGTATGTTCTTGAACACTGAAGACTTGAGATGTTCCTCGTGACTGAAGTGGTTATTTTACACGGGTATACATCGTAGATATCACCTCTCTACCTAGGTATATTTAAAGATATGGCTCTCCAAAAATCTTCCTGCATTCCATCACTCCAGTACTCGGTGGTCTGTCACAATTATGAGTGTTCTTTACTTGATTGGCTGTGAGACGATCATAGGCCATTTTGTACTCTCTGTCAAAAGCATCTGCAGAAACAGAAAAAGAACCTCTGCAGACCGCGTTCCACACCACTACCCAAACACAGTGACAGCTGGTACACTCATCACTGGAAAATAACTGGACAGACTGTTTTATTCAGCACTTACCATAAAATGGGACGCATCTAATCTACAGATTTGGTGGGGTTTTTTGGAAGCTGAAAAACTAGTTTGCATACATTCATCATCTGTGCTTATTTGAATCACTGATAGAACTTACCAATGTCAATGTTATCTCTTCCTAGGGCAACGAGGGAAAGAAACAGTATTTCTCTGTAAAGGCTCCTGAAATGTAAAATGAAACATCAGTTGGTATACTGCAATAACATACCACAGAACATTCTAGATTATAAACAGATTGAAGTATTTAAGAGAAATTTTTTTTTAAGGTGGCATTTTGAACATAATTCCTGATTGCCACTTCCAAACCAAGGTAAAGAAATAAAAATAATTCCAGATTGCCACCTCTAAACCAAGGTAAATAAATACCTTGTCAGTGCTGTGGCTGCTACAGATCTTGCTGAAAATAAAAATCAGTACACCCAGGCAAGAAATACAAATGCAGAGGAAATACCTTTTCATTAATTCCCCTGCCCATGGGAAAAAACCTTCCTAAATTTGAGACTTACCCTCTCTTCTTAGCTCCCCTACTGGGCACTTGAAACCAAACAGCAAGCTAGGAACAAGTGGAGGTATTTTGGATTAAAAAAGAAATAAAAAATACAATATTTAATAATGAAATATACACAAGTCCCTACTTGATTTTCTATTCTTCACAGGTAAGAAAAATAGGTGGCTGTAAAGGGGAGAAAGAGATGAAAGGGTAAAAATCAGCTTCTCTATTTTTTTTCCTAAATGATTTTGTGAAAATTATCACAAAAAAGAAGAATATTTACCAGACTGAGCAATAAACTTGCAAACAGTGCTGAAAAAAAGTGCTATATTACTGTCTAACTTTGCTCCAGTTAGGCAGGTTTGTATTCTTACCGCTGTCTTTTAATATGTGGCCATTTGTTCAGCCTCTCCAATATCTGACTCATTGGTCCATACACATCATTCATCTTAATGCTTTTCACCATACTTCTCAACAGCTCCTGGTTAAAAGAGTCGTCATCTTTTTGCAGCAAGTGGACCATTGGGTACTTCTGGGCTGAAAAACATTATAAATGCTGTAAGGATAAATATATTCTTAGTGAAACAAGTTATTAAAAAAGGTGTGAGGCTACACAAGCCATGAAAGTGTTGACATACGTAGTGAGCGAAGAATAATAAATATCAAGTCAAAATAATATCAACATAAGGCAACAAAAAAGTGCGTAAGAGAAAACTCAGGAGTTGTAATGGGTCACGAGCAATTTTCAGGCACATGATCCAACACCGGCAACAAAATTCTTAGTAAGCAAATTCTGAAAATAATAAAACCAAGCTAAGTGGATGAGCTGTCAATGTGAGTTCAGCGTTATCACTGAAACACATTCCCTCTTACTCCTCCCTTCCCAATGGAGAAATAGCCACTAGAGATACTGGTCAATGATCTGAAGCAATTATGCTGGAAAATTAAACTTGTTCAAGCAGTTAAGTGCTAAACATACAACCACCCTCCCTCCCAAAACAAGTCACGCAAACTTAGAATAGCAACACGGAACTGAACACTCACTCTCAAACAAAAGAGTGCGATTTTGACCTGCAAGACAAAAAGTAGTAGGATCAAAAATCAGTCACGTATCTTGCGTGAACTATCCACAAAGATATCTTTTTTTTTCAAAACACATTCTTCACTTGTTCTAAATGAGAACTGTTCTTTAAAAACAAACACCAAAGAACCACAGGAAACGAAGCTTACTCTGAGCATTCCACAAAATATACAGAGGCTGCCTTGGATCCTGATGCAATTTCATATTGTCCCACAGCATCTGAATAAGAACATATTTACTGTCCTCTGACATACAGTTCCGTGGAATCTGAACAGGAAAATGCATACATAAAGATATTTTATTACTAACTCATGACAGAGGACTTCTGTATTAAAGATGTATCTTAAAATATATCTTCACAGCTATAGGTAAGAAGCTTTACTATCGAAACTGCTGTAAACCCAGAGAAAGATAAATCTGAGCGGGATGTCAGTGACATAACAAATGAGTATTCTGCATAGCTCCCTACAGTCCTGAAGTCATAAGTGGTAGAAGGATGGGGACGTTAAGTAGTCATACAGCAATGTAACCAACTAGAAACTTCTCTTTGTAACTGAGAATCACAAATTGCAGTGTGACTAGTAAGAGCTGAACACTCCACACAAGTACTGCTGAGCCCACGTTCCGGAGTTACACATGTTTTCCCTCAGCTGACACATTCTTTACCAATTCTGGACTGGGCCCAGCATATTGTTAAGACACGTTTCTAAATTATCTGACAAATTTTTATATGGGAAAACAAGCATTTCTCATAGGTCACTATTTCCTATCTGATTCCATACCTTGGAGTTCTTATTGCAGTGCTCAGAAGAAAGGATTAATCCTGGTAAGTTGCTGGGCAAGTCCAAGCGTCTGAAATACCACACCAAATTCCAGAACACAATAGGATGATGATCTACAAAGTCTGCCACAGTAATTGCATGATCCCCTTCATTTTCAAGTAAGGTCTCAAGCTCCTTCCATACCACTAGAGGACTGAGATAAGGAACTGTTATAGGATCAGGACTAGGTAAGCGCCATTCTAGGCCCAAGGAATCCTGTGGGAAAAAAAAAGAAAAGAAAAGAAAGCCATTAGTTGGAATGTAACTGTCTTCACAAAGTCTCATCATTGCATTTGTTCTCTATGAGCCACACTAACGTCTAGAAGTTATATCTAGTATTAGTTTAAATAAATCCTAGCAGTTCTCATCATTTGGGATGATGATTTCTGTTCTACTAATTCATGCTGTTTCACATTAATCTATTGCACACTTAAAAAGACATTTAATGTAGAAAAACTACACACTGTTGGTCCTTGCAAAGTAGCAGGCAGGCTACCAGTAGGAATGATATGGTTCATCTTCTGCTTTTCCTTCTCATCTTCTTCCAATGGACCAAAAGTACTGATACTCCTTGCTACAGGGTGACTTGTGCATTCTGACCCAGCAGCATTTTGTCTTCTTCCTGAGGGGATCTGGATACTTCTGGCACACATACTGTCATGCTGCTTAGACTTGCTAGGGGAGGAAAAAAAAAAAGTTAAGAATCTCAGCTTTTTCTTTTCTTTGGAGAGCTCAAACATACAGGGTTACCTATTTGAGTTTATATCCTCTTGAACAGACATCAGAGATGTAGTGAGGCCAACAGCAGCTGCAGTGTTACAGGACTTCCCGCTCTGATGTGAAAACAGTGATGGGAATTGCATGTTTTCTGTAGAAGGGCTGGACTTCAGAAAATAACTGCAGGGAAAACAAAAGCTTAATATTATCTAAAAACAAACCCAAACAAAACCAAACCCCACCTCACAATCAGGAGCATTCAAAACAGATGAAAATTCAAATGATGTCATTACCGTCCAGGTCGCCGAAGATCTCTGATCTCTATGCTTAAAAAAGGCAGAAATAAATTGCCACAGAACGGACACGTGGTATTAAGATTTGAATCATCCGCTGTCCACCCTGCCATGATTTCTTCATCATGAACCAAGCAGTCACAAGTTCGACATCGTGAACAGCTTGAGATGAGGACCTGTGTACAGCAGATAAGAGAACTCCACTGTATCTGCATTCTCAAAACGACTTTTCTTTCACAAAGCAGCCCAAGTCTTTGCCCTTAGCTGAACGCTGCTCACTACCTGCATACGAGTTCAGTCACAAACCCGCTCCCAGCATTTAGATTGGAACATTTGGATTTAAACTTATTTCAGGACAACTATTAAATCTTAAATCTAAACTGCATTAACAGACAGCTGGTAAGGTAAATGATTTGACTGAGCACCAAGCACACCAAAGCAGTCTAATAGTGAACAGCAAAACGATCATTTTAGAAGCTGCAACAAGAAATAGCTGGTTCTCTACCCGGTATTTTTAAACGTGTAGTGCTATTTAAGACTTGGTATTTTCACTTTAAGCAAATTTAGCCACGCAAGGGATTCAGATGCCAGAGCTCAGTGTCAACCAATCCTTAAACCCTTGAGAACTGCAGCTTTAAGAATCAGAAGATATGGCTGCAATAAAGACATTTCTAGAGAAGTATTTATAATGAAACCTACTCTGTCACAGAAATATTTATCTGTCTTTCAGTGCATAAGTTTTAAGCTTTGAACTTTACCAGAGATTCAGATAACATTTATATTTAAAGACATATGCTCTTAGTGTATCAATTAAAATCAATAAGTCATCCTGTACCTCCATAGCGTAGTTCTGAAACACACTGGTACTACTCGTACTGCAGGAAGATACCAACTCTGATTTGTCAGGTAAAGGGAACTTGGAAAGAGAACCTATTAATAGAAGAAACCCAAAGGATTAGTTACGCAGAATATGCATTTTTAGTAAACTGTTTTTCTGGTCAAACAACACTGCAGTTAGAAAGTGTGCGATGAAGATGCAACAAATCAGATAGACAGAAAGGAATGCGAAGCTGGAGTGTGAAGCTGCCATCTGCCCGGCACCAACCACGGCAAAAATAAAATCTACCAACATAGACTTTCCATATGTTCAGTTTTCTTCTTTTACAACAGTTGGTAGCTTGGAAACAGAGTTTACAGATTGAGTAATTCATACTCACGCTTTCTGTCTGGACAAAACCCAGGGAAGGATAAGAGGTGCTCTGCTAGTGATGGCAGATATCCCTGACCCTTCTTGTCACAACACTAAAGGAGCCAGGCTCCCCTCAGCCTCAGGTTGTCCCAGTCCCCTGGCCACAACAGCAGCCTCTAGTGCCCCCTCCTCTCCGGTTCTTCCACATCCCGCAGAACAACAACTAAAACGGGAATATTTCTGTTCAGAGTGATGAATGCAATGCAAAAGCTGCCTCTTACCACACTGGTCAAATTGTTTTGATGAGCCATCATGGGAAGCTGAGCTTTCTAGGCTTGTCCTGCTGAGGCCAATTCCCTTAATTTCTGATGTGGTGTTCTCCTGAGGAGAAGCGCTTTCGAAATCATTGCAGACATCTTCATCAGTTAGAGAAGTAGATTCCGAGTCCAGAGCTCCAAGAGAAGAAACACTTGCTCGGTCTGAATTTTGATCCTGAGGCAAGAGAACAAAATTCCACTGAGAAAAGGAACGAGCAGCAAAAATACTTCTGAAAATATAAGGCAGCCTTCTTTGTATCAGTAAATTCAAGGAATGAACTTCCCTCCCTGGAAAAATATTCAGCTCAGCTCTGTATTGAGAGCTGATGTGAAGCAAAGCAAGTTTCACTCAGGGTTAAATAACTACGTGAGGATTCTTTTCTAAAAGATTCTCTTATAAAAACATCTAAATGAAAACTTAAACGTTTTAATCCTATCACTTTTTCACACCATTGCTATAAAAGTTATAGGAATAGCTGTAGGTTATGCAAGGCACTATTAACACTTTAATTAGTCTCAGATTGGTTTTAAGCTCATTAGGAGAATACACCACAGGCCAACTGTGTCTATTGTCATTCTTAAGGACTGGGGACAAAAGTAAATTTTGGGTTGAGCTGGGAGCAGGAAGAACATTCTAAGCAAATGGCCTCCATTCAAAGTTAGCCTTAAATCACTTTGGGAATCAATACAAGCAGACTTCCCTTTTTATATACAAACAGTAAAGACTTAAATACATCATCATTTATGTAAATATTTTTTCTTTAGGTAAATAAAGAAAGGCAGAGCAGTCTTCTCAGCCCTGTCAACACACTATGGTATACTTATGTCTTCCCATTACACTCTGAACCAAGGTTAGACCAAAACTGATCGATTCAGGACAGTAAAATTAGGGTCCTGGCAATTCAAACACAATTAAAACAACTTAAGGCACATAGTCTACCACAATGTGTATCATTCAAATGGCAGATTCATCACACAGCATTAAGTAATTAAAAACTTTACAAAGCTCTTCATTTAATTTAGGGAACTTAGGTTTTGGGGAGGGAGGAGGGGAACCCTCAATGATACAAATTTACCTTTGAAGATGCAGCATACATTGTAAATTTTGAGTACCACTTGCTAGCTTTCTCTGCAACCCCTTTTCCAGCAGAAAACATGCTGCTTTTCAGAACATCAAACTTTGGTGTTAACAGCGTATCCAAGTTGAACGACGGTGAGGACACGAGTGTTAGTGCACTAGTTGCATCCTGGGGCTGCTCCTTCGCTGGACTGTTTGGGGAATAAGCTGGAGATGACCAAAGCCTGTCTCTTGGCCTTTCTTCATTTTTTACATGATAACTCTTGGATTTGGTGAGACCTGATGGCCTCGGGGAGTTCGGGGGAAGGCTGGACCTCCTACAAGGGTTGGTTACTGTTGGGCTCTTTTTATTAGCATTCCTGTCATCGTAGGGCTTCTGCAACTCGATGCTCGGGGCACGACTGGACAAAGGGCTGCTCATATTGTTCATGTACATGACTATTTCTTCAGCTAAATCTCGTCTTGCAGATGGAGTAGAAACACTTCTATCATCCTCCTCCTCCTCGTCCTCTTTCTGCTGTTCTGTCTCAGCAACCAGCAGAGACAGCGGATCAAATCCAGTTTCAACATCGGTCTTTTCAACTGGCTTTACTGGAAAGCTGCTCTTTCTTTGCAGTCTTCTAGATTTTTCACTGGAGGATTTCACTGCCGTAGGTGTTTCAGGCTCTGCGTCCAAGTCTTCCAGATCAAAGATAACAGGAGACTCTGTTTTATCTGTAAAACTGCAATCAAAAGCTGCGTCTTCATCGCTCGATTCTTTCTCCAGGCTTTCTCTCTTTGATCCCAAAGAGGAAGTTCTGATATTAAGAGTTTTTGGCCTTATGCTTTTCTGTAATGCACTAGACAGGATTTTGGCATCAGCTCCTAATTTTTCAACAATTTCTCCAGGGTTCGCTTCCTGATTTATTCGATTCATCATGAGTCCCACCAAGCCATCTCCACTCAGGTTTCTGTTCCTCCTTTCCCATGGTATCTCCCTCAGGTCAGGTTCTACTGCGCTTTTATGTCTCTTTCTTAAGGATTTACTTTTTATAACTTCTGCTTCGCTGGCATCCTCAAAAGACGATGTGAACAGCAATCCCACAGAACCCTCTGAAAAATCAGATGAAACAAGGTGCTTTATTAAACAAATTTACAAAAGAATGGCAAATAGGTCTTATCTTTCCAACAGTTTATAACACTGTGAGGTGGAATTTACTATTTATTGTGCTAGAGGTTGAAAAGTTGGGTTGACCATGGCCATAACTTTTAGGAAGGGTCAGGTAATAAACATTTATATGGAGTCAAATGATACAGCTCAAGAGTACCATGAGGAGCACCATCATGAAGTCTCAGATGTATTTAGTTTCCTCTTCTGGAGACATACTCCATTACTAGGAGATTTGAAAGGTAGAGACAACAAAGGTATCGGGGAAATGGCAAAAAAAAAGCACATAATTTTCCAGCCTGATGTGTTAGAAATAAAGCTAACAAAAGGAGCTATTGACAGAGAAATCTCCACTGTTTCGGCAAAGCATAAAAAGGCAGACTTTAAAGTATATTACAATATGTCAAGCACAGCTGACAGTATTATGACTTTATAAGGACTTGTGAAAATGCTCTAAAATTTCTTTTAATTGTACTACACAGAAATCTCTTGTCCATCCTGAAGGAATTTATTAGCTGTTGGAGGTTATATGGAAAAAACAAGTCCTGGGTTTTTTTAAGTAGATGTTACCTATAGCAAAAAAACCCAAACAAAACAAAATACACCAACAAACAAAGAAAAAACAACCCCCAAAAAATAATCAGGAAGTGCAGAATATTCAGATGCATCTCCGTGACACAGCATAGGCAGAATTTAACCTGAACTCACTCCCACCAATTTCATCAGTCGCTGCACTGATAAATCCTGAACGTTTGGTGGACAACAGAACTCAGGCACGCTACTCAGAGCCCTTGTTAGAAATGGAATCTATACGGACAAAACTGCACAAGCATCAACATCTGTTTTCTCTTCTGCTCACCTGTCCTGGCTTCTGCTACAGTACTGTCAACTGTACCGTTGAGCCGCACTATGCTAGAAGCAGCTTTGGCATTACTTGAGCTCTGGTAGTTCAGTTTAGGTAGGCAGTCACCGCTCCCTTTTGTGCTCTCCACTTCAGACACTGTTGATAGAAAAGGACAGACAGATCTTTAGAATTCAAAGAACTTGATGTAAAGCTCGGGTTTCTGTTACCTAGTAGATGCTTTATGCAGGATTAAGTGACAGCATGTTGTACATATCCCAGGATGTGTCTACTTGGACAGAGGTTTTCTAGCTGGAACAGCTGGACTATGGATGTTTAATTCCTGGCATTACTGTTATAACTGGGAGTTCTATGAGCTTCTGTACACAAAGTCCAAGCACCAAATACTGGCATACCAAAACCTGTGGTGGTTGGAGAGACCAAGAATCCCTGTTCACTTGCAAAGGACAGGCAACGGAGTATTTTCTCCTGCCTTTCCACATGCTCAGGGGCAAAGAGCCTGTCTTTGTACAAGCTCTTGTTACACCCATGACTATGACTAACCAAGAGAAATGAAGCAAACGTTGCAGTATTTATATTCACCTCTTATTCAAGTGAATATAGAAGTGAAGTGTTCACTTAGAAGTGAACAAATACTGTTGTCAGGTGGCTACCCAGAACAGGCAGTTTACTTCTCTAAAGGAATTCAAGCAACTTCACATTTTCAAGTTGCATTCAAAAGTGAACAAGATATTACATAATATTACTACAGAGAGACATAAACTTAATTACGGCTAAAAAGAATAGGCGCTTTCAGCAGAATTCACATTGTCCATGCCCTCAGAAGTTTCATAAAACCTAAATAACCTGTCTGTCATCTTACAGGTAAGTTCTTATGACCATGGATAACACAAATTTTCAAGCAAACTGAAGAAAGAAAATTAAAAAATGCTAGAAGGGAGATTGTGATGGAAACAAGTAACTTTCCATTTCCATATTTTCCTCAAACTTTGACACCACTTCCACCTGACATTGGGGTAGTTACCTCAGAGTAGGGGAAGGACACTCGAAGATTTAAACTGGTATTATTAGGAGAACCTTTATTATGAAGATTATTTTCAATGAATGTATAGAGGAATCTTTAGTACTTATAAATTTTTACTACACAAAGTCTGTGCTGCTGAACTGCAGTTAAGGGAATCAAGGGCAGCAGATGTAAAATGGGACCAAAAAAAGAGGTCCATGGCAAATCCAAAGCCCTTCTCATTTCTGATACCATCTCCTAAATTTTGAGAATTCCAGGGAGCTGAGTAATTTTGACTTCTCTCCCAGACCTGAAAAAATCATCCGTTCTCACTTTATGGGATTTATAAAGAAAACAGACTGGTAGAAAAGGCTTTCCTGCAGATAATGTCTATAAAGCCCTTTTTTAAAAGGCAAAAACATTAAGCTGTAATCATCATTAAGCCTCTACATAATCATTATCACTTATTTGAAACTGAGGAGGGGGAAAAAAGAACTGTAATATTAAAAGTTAAACCATTAGACATCAAGAAAATTAACTTTTAGGGGGAAAAAGCTGAAGGCATGGACATAAACTGGCATTAGCAAATACATGCACCGTAAAAAGAGTCAGCTGCCCCACTTGGCTTTTGCTGAAATCCCAGTTTATCCCCAAAGAGCTCAATATCTGCATTCACGAGATACGTACGAGAACTGGAGTCGCTCTCTCTCTTGTCTTCTTTTTGTTCTTGGATATCTTGAAGACAAGTTTTCCCTTGCTTGACTTCTTCTTTGAATGATGTGTTATTGCCCGAGTCTGAAAGTCCCCCTATCGTAACGGGGCAATGAGAGAATAAAACCAATTAATAGTATATAATAGCGTGACGTCGTTAAGCAGAATAAATGGAATAGTCCCAGTATTCAAAGGCCTCTTATCAAGCACATTCCAATTAACAGTGAAAGCTTTACCATAAAAAAGTGAGAAAAATAATTGGCTTTTACTTTATAAACACTGAAGCGATGCGCTACAGGATGAAATTAAAGGGGTAATTCGCAACATTTCTTTCTAAATACTGTACTAAAGCACTGCTTGTCTTTGGCTCTGTTGCCTGGTTTATTAGATCAAGCTGCCACATCTTTTCAAGAGCTCTAAGAGTCTCTGAGCATCTCTAAGCATCTAAACATGGTTTCATTTTAGCGTAGTACAGTTCTGACTTAATGAATGTAATACTCATGCTTTTACTCTAGAAAGTAAAAAAAAAAATAAATGCAGCAACAACCATGAGTTTGTAGGCAAAGTTAAGACTAAAATAAAAATAACCCCCACCCATAACATCCCCTGCAAATGTTCCAAGCCACTGCCTGGCTGGAATTTATGGAAAAGTTTTGGGGATTGCCTGAAGAATCAGTGTGCATTCTAACTATGTGCTTGCTTTTCTGCAGAGAAATCTCAAAAAATGATGTCAAAAGCAAATACTATTAAGTATAAAAATGACAATTACTTAGTAAAGGACTAATTACACTGCCTTAGTTTACGTGGTCTGAGTTGCAACTAACATTGCTAAGCTCTTCTATAATGCTTTGCACACAGATGGGTTTCACAGAAGTGGTTTATCAAGATGATCAGCTTCACAAGGAACAGGCAGAAATGAAATGAAGTTGTTCAAGGTCATCCAGAAGGGACAGAGGCAGAAGAATGACTGTAGCCTCCTGGGGCTAAGAGAGAATCTCTAGCCATAAGGCCATCATACCCCTTCTGTCTGTCAGGGCAAAGATTTGTACATAACTGGAATCAGAGCGTAGCTGTGGTTGGAAGGGACCTTGGAAAGATGATTCAGATGATCTTCATACGTTTATCTATGTGTATTGCAACTACACCTAAACTTATGATACTGCTGGTACTTTAAAATGGGCTATTTTACTGTACTAATAGCAAGTTAGAAATACTGGGGGATGTAGCACCTAAAAAAATACAAACTAAAGGTAATCACCAGCATAGTAATACAACTATTTGAACAACATCTTTACTGGAAAGAAAAGGAAGGAAAAGCACAATTTACAGCCTCAAATATTGTGCTTATATTCTACACCAATGTTACCATCTCAGTTGGTACGCAGAGCCTGCAGGCAGTATTATCAACTCAAAGACTCGTTCCAGTTGCCTCAATTTACATCCCAAAAGGAGGGGGAAAAATCCCAAGGCTGGACAGAAGTTTCTGCCAGCTCTGAGACCGGCTGTTGTAGGAGCTGGGATAATTATCACACTGATTTTGCATTCATTTTTTGTCTCAGTGAAAAGCTGATACAATAAAGAGCGGACTATTTTGGATTCATGTATTTATAAAAAGCTGAGGGGTTTTAAATTATGCACAAACATTTTTTTTTCCCCCCTCTAAAGTTTTTATCAAATTGACAACAGAAAGATTTTTGACATAATTTTCTTAACATAAAAAAGGAAAAGGATGTGAGTACAGTACCAGGAATGGCTGTGTACGAGGTGCTTGCAGGCAGCTTTTTCAAGGCTTTTTTAAACTGTGCTATTCCCAAAACGACGTTTCGTATTTTCATCCAGAGGAAATAGCCACCTCGATTGCTTGAAGGCCAAGTACTTTCCAAAACAGCCTGGTTTGGAAACATCAAAACCAAATAAAGTCATCTGGAGGAAGAGTCAGGTGTGAAATCATGAACTTAAACTTCTAATTGGTCACTCGTGACAGTTACAAAGCAAACTTTGAAACCTACGAAACCAAAGACAAGACAATTACTCTGCTTCCTCTTACTAGAGAGGACAGAATTACATCTGAACCGCCCCCTTATTTTGCTGGCTTCTACTGGCCTGGATAAAAATGCCTATTTTTTTTTTCCTCCTTCCTCTTTCAAAAATACTTACTTTGTTGTAGTAGCCATAAGTAATGGCATTAGGGTCAACACCAGCTTTCTGCATCTCAAAAAGCACTCTGACTGCTAGCACGGGCTGACCATACTGTCCACACAGCTGCATGAGTACTCGGTAGCACACCTGAAAACAGAGAGAAGTCAGCGCTGCGCTTCCACAGTCAAACACGTTCTCCAGTCAACAAAACCCGTGGGCTCTTGCTGGAATTCTGGGGTTGGCCGATTTTACCTCGTCAGGTGGATCTATTTTTTTGGTGTGCATTTTTTGTAGCACGTCGTACGCAGTTCTCAGAGCCCTGACTTTTGAATGGCACACTTTGACATAGGCAGGAAGGCAGATAAACCAAAGACCGTAGCAGTGACGTAACAAACATCTGGACCACATCTGGGGTATGGATGAGTACTTCTTAGCGATTTTATGGGCAGATTTAATTTCCTGTAAAGAGTCATAATGATTATTTGTGTGTATTTACATAC
>JANHFX010021327.1:4851-37913 GCA_027560015.1 Chloroceryle amazona | reverse complement strand
GTACTTCTTAGCGATTTTATGGGCAGATTTAATTTCCTGTAAAGAGTCATAATGATTATTTGTGTGTATTTACATACCTATTACGTGTTAAAAACTGAACATGCATCATTACACCTAAAGAAACTGCAACTTTCACACGAACAACATACTCAATAAAGTGGGAAAGAAAATGAAAGCGGAGCGAGTGATACCAACCCCAGTTGCTGTGCAATATTCCCCTCTTAAAAACTTGCATTTATTTAAATGTATGTCTATTACTTTTGGTCTGTGTTTTTTGTACTAAACATTTGAAAGTTAGAGCCCCTTATAAAGCCCTGGACGGTGAAAAAGAATCCCTAAGTGGATGTGGAAGCCAAATGATTTATGCTCATGGAGAAGAATGTGGAAGGTACAGGGACAGCAGGGGAAATGACAGTCTGTGTAGAGGGGCCCAGTACCATACAGGGTAGGCAAGAAGCACAGGTAAACATCCAAGAGACAATTATCATGGCTAAATAATCACCGTACTGCTGAAGAGCCCCGAGTCAGGCTGCAGTTGCTGCCAGTCAGTCTTTAAGGTCAAACTCAAGCTGTAGGCAGCAAGCTGTCGCTTTCTGAAACACCTCCCGCTACAAGAACACCTGCAAGTACCTGTTTAGTTCTTCTGAACATGGGCGATGGGCTGTTGGGACTACTGGCTTTTGAAGACAGTTTGTTATTTGGTGCTTTGAGAAATCCTTCAGGTCGCTCAAACAAATCTAGTTTTAATACTGGAAATCCATTATAGCTGTAAAAGAAACACGTCACTTAACTCCTGTAAGGCAGTTCCAAAGTCAACACTTCACATAACAGCAGATGAAATCGATTACATGCTTGCTAGAAGCTATGCAGGAAATAGAAAACACAAATGTAAACCTTTGAAGACACCCTTGACAAAGTGGTTTACTAAATCCATCTGCATGATTTTATAAGCCTGCACAAACAGTGTCTTAACCTGCTACTTCAGTGTAAGCAACTTACATTGATAAATACATTTGCTTTCATACCATTTGCTTTAATTAATGTGTCAAATGCATTAGTATTGATTCGAGTTAATAAAAAAAAATAAATCTGTATGGCTTAGTCCCTAGTGAGCATCACGTAACAAAGGTTTATAAAAATCAATATGAACAACATCAAACTATCTAAAAGATTAAATTAGATTTTAAAATGTTTCTCAGAATTAATGAAGAAACCAATAGACAAACTCATTTAAAATCATTACCGAATTAGTAACACCAGCTTTCAGTGATTGTCTGAAACATTTTCTCTCTTTCCAAGGAGTACCTGCAGCTTGTATCGTTATCAGCAGTGGCAGCAGGCCAGCAAACTGGGTCCATTAATTTCAATTTTAACCTTAAAAAGCACCAGCAGCTAGCACAACGTAACGCAAACACACGACCAGCTTTGTTGAGTATTGTTGCTTCTGCATGTGCACACACAAAATCATTGAACTTGAAAAGAGCTGGCACGTGATGCCATTTTAGATTCACATTTTTACTTGAGCAACATGAAGGGATAGGAAAAAAAAAATTAATAGATCTGTACTTTGTGGCTACCACAGAACCTAGCAACTCTAGGAGGAAAGCTGTTGAGATTTTTGGCTGGCACTCTACTGCATCCTCAGGTTACCTGTATTGGAGAGGGTGCTCTTCACCATTTGGCAGATGAGGGATCTCAGGTGGTGTTATGAAAACGGTGTGCTCACTCTTGTATGACTCATCCAGCTCTATAAGTCGAGTTTCCCCAGTTTTGTCCATATCTACCTGGAGAAGTTATGTTAAAAGAGTAAGTAGTTACTAGTGGAACTGTATTTTATGCTGGTAAAACAATATGGTCAAGCAGGGCAAAGTCTGTATCAGCACTGAAGGATTGCATCTTAAAAGTAAGGATACCTTGCAAAGTTGTAATGAGAAAAGTGTTGCTCGTTATTGTTGTAAACTTTAGCCACAGTACAATAATCAGTGTTTAATGATACACTCTGAGTGACTGTTTTAAACTAAATATGATAAGTAGCTGTACAAGAAGGTTAATCTTCCTGAATACAACACCATTTCTGGAACTCCGTTTCCAACTGCAGCAGTAACTCAAAATTTATTTTAACATATATATATTTTTTTTTGCCTCTGTTTGAACCACTGAAAACAATACCAAATGTTACTTTGTTGTCTGATGTATACAGGATCTACCAACACCACCATCTAGCAATTTCAATTACTTACACATTTATTAAGGTCATACTAGTTTGCAGAGACTGCAGAAATACAAAGGCATTCAAAGAGATAATGGAAGAAAGATGTGTCACCTTACTAAATTAAAAGGGGAGTAGAACTAACTTTATTTTTCATAAAACAAAACCACAAAAAATATTCAAAAAACCCCAAACTGATGAAAAAAGCAGTAAAAATAAACAAAACAACCTAACCCAACCAATAATCTGAAAGGTGAAGGGTTTTGTTTTGTTTTTCCTCCCCTTTCAAATAACTCAACAATTGTATGTGTGAAAAAAATGGCACATCTTGTGTGTCCCTCTCCCCTCCTAGGTAAGAAATTCAGTTTGTGGATTAAAAAAAGGCAACTTGTAATAATAGCACCACTAAGCATAAGTTACAGTTGCACCTGTTTTGGTTTCTTTTCAGCTTTGTAACTGCCAATTTGCCCATGAATCTTTGCTTTGCTAGCCTGGCTGGTGAAAAGAGGAGAAATTTGTACTTCCCAAATTAATGCTCCTGCTTTTAAGACAGTAGCAGTGACACACCCCAGGACTCCAGGCAAATTTTAAAGCACCAAACTGCAGGATCAAGTAGGAGAAAACTGGCCAACAAATTCAACTGAAAGAAGTTTGAGATAAAAATACAGAACCAAAGCAAAACTTGGCCATCCCAAACAAGGGTTTGTGAGACAACTGTTCCTTTGAGAAAAAGAACAGACAAGCCTTGAACAATAGGACAGGCTTCCTATTGCTATTGGTTGCATTACAGAAACCACTAGGAACAGAGCATGTATAACCTGGTTTACATTCCACCCGAGAGCCTTTACTTGATATTTGTACTGGTATTTGTATCACTTTGTCTCTGCTCTTTTGTCACCAATTGTGTCTCCTCCATCACCTCCTAAGAGCTGCTACTGCTTGCGGGATGAGATGCATCTGTGTCTCGGAGTTGGCACTCTCAAAAACTATTTAATTCCTAGTGTACAGAACATGCTCTTTATTCGTGTATTGATAGACCCAGTGTTCAGCTCAAATACTGCCACAGTTTACATTTATAGCCATGATTTAAATGGTTTAAATAGCAACCAAATTACAGCCAAGTGGTATGGTATTTCAATGAAATGAATAAGCAACCTGTGGAAGTCACAGATGCATGTTCTTCATGCCTTAAGTTTAGCGACAGAGAATTAATGTACAAAAATAAGCATACTCAACAGGTCTCCCTCTCCAGCAAGGTGGAAGTTTAGGAAGTAGTTTCAGCAGGATTCTTGAATATTTAAAATTTGATAAGCATATAAAGAAATGTTCTTAATTACAAATCTTATTGCATGAGACAGATGGAAAGTATTAGCAAACTGAACCAGCCAAGTAGCAAGAACATATGCCTCCTGAAACGTAGTAGGAAACGAAACCTCACTTGGCAACTTAAGTACTTCTAAGGATGTAAGAACTCCACAGTTACAAGATTCACCGGTGAAATTCTATGAAGCCAGTAGCTTAAATATGTATTGAATTGAGATACGTTTTGAATTCCTGAAAAAATGAAAACTTGTGAGACAATTACATCGTATCTTTCAGTAGACAAAACGGAGAATCAATTACAATCTCCGCTGCTGCTGTCATCTAGGATAAAATAACATGTAGAAGAGATTACTCTTCATCTTAAACCATCCTTATAAATTATTCGAGGCAGGGCTTAGATTACATTCTATAGATAACTAATTTCACAGTACATAAAATTTGTCTCAACCCAGTGGCTTGAAAATCCCTGTAAGAAAGTGTTGTATCATCCCTCAACGTGTGACATCACTCTTTCATGTGCACCCTTTCGGGTACTGGTTCTCCACCCAGTGAAAGCCATTAATATACAAATAAATATTTGCTTTATTGGAATCAGTCAAACCTGGTATCTAATCAAAGTAAAGCATCTTGGTTCTGGTTCATATACATCAGTATTTTGACTTGTTATTGTTAAGCATAATATCAGAAATAAGGGAAATCAAGCAGAGAAGAAAAGATGATGCAAATATTGTTCAAAGACATCCCACATGGGTACCTCGCTCCTCTCGTGTCAAAGCAAATCTAGTTTCACAAGCAATGATTAAGCCACAACAAATTTTATATGCATCATAATTCCAGTGCCTCGTTTTCCCCACAGGTATCACTGACAGAGAAGCAGCTGTCCCCTTAATAAAACTAAATTAAATCCTCACTGACAGAAATAGAAGTTGGACAAATACAAGTGTTTCCTGTAAAACTGATTCTCATGGCACTGTCACGAGCATTTCTTTAGAGTGGGAAGAAGCTGCCCACTGCATCAACTAGCAAAATAACCACCATCAGAACAGATAAATCTCTGTTTCAGCTGTACAAGTGGCTACTTAACCTTTTCAAAAAGGTGAAAGCTCCAACAGCTCCACAAGATTAGATGCAGTCTCACAGTGGCATTACCAACCTCAGTATTATGTCTTTGGAGTAACTGTTTGAAATCCCAGGCAAGATAACTTTAGCCAGGGCATCAACCTCAGTGCCCTCATAAATCATTCTATAAAATGAAATATAACAGGTAGAATTTGATGTTTACATCATCATTGTGCTCTGAATAAAAATCCTAGCTAACATTAATCAGAGAAGTAACTTACAACACAATGGAATCTCACTGCTCAGTAGTGTTTAGTCACTGGAGTACGTACATTCCTGTCTATGAAACCTCCTATTTTTAAGCACTAACTGGCATGAGGCAAAGCGAAGCGCTACTTGTTGAAGGCTTCTTCACTGAACTATAGGATAATTGAGTGAGCATTACAGAAATGTTTGTAATTAAATCAATTTACAACCCACAAATACCTGCAACTCATGCTGCAGAACTGCGAAGTACACTTTTGAGAACGACTATTAATAAAACACAGACTAGCAAAAGCTATGAAAAGCATTAAATACCATTAGACCATGCTTTAATATTTCTCTCAAACTTAACTGCTTTCAGATTTGTTTTCAAAACAACTCTATTTTCTTAGCAAAAATAGCCATAAATAGGAAGTGTAAAGACCAGTTTTCGTAGTCTTCTATATTAATTCCTGTGGAACAAACAGCAGGTGACCTACTTTACAGGAAATCCTAGACAACTGTGCATTACTTAAACATCAGCGTCCCAGAATAAAGTGTTACAGGTAGCCAGTAAGATGACAGGTAGGTGGGGAATTTCTCATAATATTCATAAAGATTTCTTTCATGTTACAGGAGAAGCATTGTTGGTTCCAGTTCTTCTGAAAACAAAAATGCCAGTGAAAAAAATTTCAAGCAGCTTCAAAACAATTTTGTAGACCCTCTTTGGAAAGACAATGAATTTTCAAAAGCTAATACACTTGTACTTTATAGAAAGTTAGTTCTTCTCAACACTAATGGGGACTTTTCATATAAATGTCTTAGGAGATTTAAAAATGAGTGATACTTCCATGGAAAACTAAAAAGAAAGCCACTTGGAAATGAAAAGTCCAACATTCTGTGAGCTCCAGTCCAGCAGAAGTTCTAAGGTTTCTTTTCAAGAAAAACACCCCTTGTGATCACATTGCACTTTCACGCTCCTTGTCACATAATTGCTTAAAAAAAAAAGGCCAAGGAATCTTCCAACTGTAACAACTAAAAATTGTTTTTTTAGTAAGACTGCTGAATCTTTCAGCATGCTGCTCATCAACCCCATTCCTGAAATGCTGCATGAAGAACTACACAATCTGTAGAAATGCTTACAGTTTTATTTAAAGAACAGAAGTAGCTCACTACTTTATATTCAGATGTAACACTTCTTACTATGGGCTGGTATTTCAGAAACTTAGACACACGTGAAAATTAGCACTTCTAATTTGTTCTCACAATATTTTATCTCCACTTTCAAGAATTTGAAGCAGAAAATGAAACAAAGCCAAACCAAAAAGAACATAAAACCAAAAACAACCAAAAAATCAACCAAAACAAACACCCAACCAAACAAAAAAACCCCCACAACGACAAAAAAAAATACAAAACCCCAACCAACTGAACAAAGAAAAAAAGGAAAATGGAAGGCTCCATTGACTAGAAAAAAGGAAGTAAAAGACAAAATAGCAATAAACTTCCACAAATATATTCTGTTTGTGCTCTATCAGATAATATAAGCAAGAGCAGAAGTTAAAAACCTATATGCATACAGAGGAGTGCTTACTTTATCTACACAGTCATCAAAAAATGCGAGGCTTGCGTCCTTATCGCTGACAAAAGAACACTCTTCAATGAAGCGAATAAACATTTGAGTTTTGGTCATCAGTGTGTAGAACTTCTGATGGGAACGATCTCGACTTTTGAGGAAACCTATAAAGCAAAAGCAGAAGCATGTAAGAATGGCCAGAACAAAAAGCCCTCACCAAAATTCAGGCTACATTCTACTGGTGAGGAGTAACCTTTCCGTAATCTCTGCTGCTGCTCTGTGAATTTTTCTGCCCTTCCATTTCTACCATCATTCACAATGCTACTATTGAAAGTGTTTTTATGCTTTAAATTAATCTAAAGTGACAAATTAATATACATAAAACCACTTTATGACTCTTCACCTTGCAATTCAAAAAGAGAACTTGCATCTGTGGCTGTTTCGGAGGGTGCCTCTGTTATTGGCCTGAGATAAGACCTGTAACCTTTTAGTATCGAGGCCATGAAACACAGGAATGCCTCCTGGATCTCCAAATCTAACAGGTGCAATTTCTTCCCAGAATTAAAATCGTAGTCATTCATTGCTAATTCCATTAATGCATCTTCTCTTGGTCTCTGTTGCACTGTGAACAAAAACAACAGTAAAACGTTTCAAACATTTTTTTTTTCCAATTTTAGTATGAAAAAGAAAGGAATTCTTATCCTACTAGATGCACTGATTCCTGAGCTCCAGTAAGTTTGGCACAGATTATTATATATGCAATTAAATTCAATCATGGCACATGACAATGGACTCAGCTTGACCGTGTACAATTCCTGCATCTCTGGCTAATACCAAAAGCAAGACACATTTACCTTTGCAGCACATTAGTTACTACAGCAACAGAGAGAACCAGTATGGACAGAGCTTAAAAAAACCCTCAAAGCAAGCTGTTTATAAAAACAAGTGAAAATTTATACAGAGGCTGCTTATGAAGGCATATTTTAGGGACAAACACATGGATGGGATGGGTGTATTACAGTGCTTTGCGTTGCAAAGTGTTCCCATAAAGCAGACTACACTTTTTCTGTATATATAAGTACTTAATAACACCTCACGGATGCAAAGTGGAGCCATCAAAAGACAGCATCAATGTAAAACACTGATACAGGCTTTTTTGGTCAAGATGTAACAAAATATCTGTTCTTACAGCAGATACTTGTATCAACATTTTAAAGCCATCATTATTTCCATCCTAAAATTTTAGGTAATGTACTATCAGCTTACGTGCCAGTCATCTCAACTGGCAAGACATCAGCAGACTTGAGCAGGCTTTGAAGACAAATGTAAGGTCTTTATTAGGTCCTGGCCTCCTCTTTGATTTACTATTCCCTCTCAGAAAAGCTCTGCATTATTTTTGTTATGAGGATAGCATCAATACAAAGGGATATCTAATAAGCACCACTAGATATATATGTGGAAGTCTTCTCCACCCCAAAAGCTCCTACACAGGTTCTAATCTCTGGACTTAAACCGCAGATTCTGCCATCCTGCATGAAAACGTATTTAGTGTAAAGGTGACTTCAGAATATATTAAAATAGCTATATTTATCTGTTAGCATGGTACACTATATTTGGTGTAAATCTTACTGTGTAGTTTCCCACTCACATTCTGCCAGTTGTTGATATAAATTATTTAAAGTGTTCATCAGATTTTTACAAGGTTTCTTTGGTAAGATCTTCCATGCAATAGCTTTCTTATCTCCAGTTCTGAAAAACAAAACCAAAGCAAGCGTGAGCAGACACTGGAATAGGTGTGTATATAGGACTGTATTCAGAGGACTTTTCTATCCCACCAGAGAAGTGGGAGAACATACTCAATTTACTGAGAAGGATTCAAAACCAACCAAAGTCAAAGCTGAATTAGTATATGGAGATGTGATCACACCCGTCCAACCGATGCCCCATGCTTCAGGATGATGATTACTCTTTATCACTGGAATCAATCCACTTAGAACTCATGAAAGATGGATTAATACTATTAAGCACCTGCCACTGCACCAGCAACCACCACACACGCTATGTTCTGAGCTGTAATTACTTCAGCTAGGATGCAGATAATGACTAGACTGCTCATAGCAACCTGAAATCAATCAGCTATGAGAGCTGCTTTGTGTGGAGTGCATGTAGATTTGGACTTTGCTAGATCAAGATGAAAAAAATTGACAATGTTCTTTGTCAACAGAGGGCACTAGCAAGCCTCCAGACCCTGTTGGTCACAATGCTGCAAAAATTATATTTGTTTGATGCTTTTTTTCCACACAATGGCATGGAATTAATCTGTTTAAGAAATCAAAATCAGCTAATAGTAGAATGAAGAGAGAAACAACTGGAAAGAAATGATTTTCCATTAATATCTAGGTAATGATTTTCCATTAATATCTAGCTATTTAGACAAATATTAGAAGAAATGCACAAATGCATTCCTCTTCACCAAAAATTAACAGCCAAAACTGAAGGCCTAGGTTTGAAGGAGTTCCTAGAAACTTCAGAGCAGAACTGCTATACAAACTTGGTCTTGGCACAAAATCCTTAACAAAAATTGCTCTTTCCAAATACTCAATATATGCAACCATCTCCAAATCCACACAACGAAGGAAAAATAAACCCACAAATGAAAAAAAATTAGGAAGGAAAAGAGTTTTTAGTTAGGCATTGTAATGCTGAAAGCCTGCTACCAACAGGAGGATGACAGAAAAGACATTGACCAAAGGACTTATGAGAAGTTATATTAAGTATATATTGAGTATATTAAACTTTATGCTGAAATTAAAGTTTCATTCTGAAATACAAGCTTAATTATTTTTGCATGTTGAATTATAAGACTTACCCTCTTTTGTCTATTTTTTTAATCACAAGGAAGTAATTTTTTTTCTATCATAACAATATGGACTGTTTCTGATGGCTTTAACAGTGCACTGCTGTCCCTTACTAGTATTTTAGGCATTAGATGATTGGTATTACAGAAAAATGTACTAATCTACACACTTCTGAAGGAGAAGTATGATAATACTCTTATTTTAGTTTGTTAAGGATGGTGTGATTCTAACTCTTAATTAAGATTCTCTCACCCATGAAAGTTCCCATCTCTAACACTCAACGTGAAGTTCCTTCACTTGATATGGAGTAGGATTTAATTGCTGTAATTTTCAAGCCGATGCCCATGTGAAGCTACTAGAATTTCTTCAACACTAAGAAAGCTGATCATGAGAAAGGAAAACAACTGTTCTCCAGGGACAATGACACAATATGGTTAATCCAGGAAATGTGCCAATGTGCACAGTAAGATTTTAATGTAACAGAACAAAAGGCACTAATGTTTGGAATGGAGGTACAATCCTCGTGGAAGTGTTGAACAGGAGATACCATTTCCAGCCTGCTCATTTCAAGAAGAGTGATATTAGGAACTTCAGAGGTTTAAAACAAACAATCCCCCCAACCCCTAGTGTTGCCAAAAAAGCTATTTTTTGCCTTTGAAGACAGGAAGAAAAAAAAATTAATGTAGAAAAGAAATTGTTAATAAATACTTACTGAGAAATTGTATTGGTATCGAGGTCAACGCAGCTAACGTCTGGTGGAGGGTCATAGAGGTCAAAGTATCTTGAATCAATTCCCACTATGAATGGGCATGGTGCACTTAACACATCCGCCAGTGCCAAGGGACAGAGGGGAATATATGGGCAAGGCCAGTGGAAGGGAAATATCATCTTTGAAAATAAGCAGAAACAAAAATATAGGTAAAAATTCCATAATAATATAGTCTATGCCAACAAAAATCACAGTTCACTGGCTGCCAATTGAAAATTATTTAACATAGCAGGTAATTATTACTGAAAATCTATATGCAGATTATTAAATTTAAAAATGCACTTATTTCCCTAAAGTTCAAGGTGTTTAACTTCTAAGAATAAAGCTCTTCAGTATAATAGACTGTATCTAGTAAAGGTAGCAAAACAATGCTCGGTGAAGTCAGGCAGGAAAACAACATGCATTTAAACTTCTTCTGTAAGAGAGGAGATATTGCCTTTTGGGAAATCAGGAACTCACCTTCAGTGCATTGTGATGAAACAACAACATGCTTGTTTACAATCTTTACACACAAAGAACCAACAACAGTCACTCTTTCTCCTCTGTCTTCATGGGGTATCATTAGCAACATGTTTTTTTTTCTCTCTAATGATCTTCATTTGTATTCTTATTTCTATCTAACCTTTCAGCCTAATAGCACTGCTACTAATTTTAGATTTTATGTATAAAACATTCTTTTATCCACTTATAGGTGTTATGATTAAAAGAATGTTACTTACAGAGACTAGTGCCTCTGTCACACTGGTGAGGACAGAAGGTCGCAATGAGTGGATGAGAATTTTATGTTCCGTCACCGCAAATACAAGTAGAGTTACTGCATTTTCAGGTCCTAAATTCTGAAGTAGTGTAGAAAACTTGCCTCCACTGTTAGAGAATATAAACACACTGGTGAGTTACAAAGGACCATAAAAAAAAAAGAAGAAAAAAAGAAGAAAAAAAGAAAGAAATGTTCAGTAACACATCAAAAAACAAGGCATTAGAGCAGGATTTTATAAACTTCCATCTGCTAATCTTTTAAAGAAGACTGCAAGGCAGACTACTTGGTAACCTTCACTGTTCAGTGACAAATGGTTACTTCCCAGTAGTAACCACGACTCCTTGAGACTCTTCAATCAGTCTAGACTATTTTTAGGACAGGCTCATGAGGATTTTTCTTTTTGAGAAGTAATTTACAGGGAGACAACATACAGTTCTTTAATCATTCTCCTGCACAGAGACACAAAAGTTAAAACAGCCACAGAACTCCTTCAATTACCTTGTAATACAAAAGCTGCACTATCTTGGGAGCCCAGGTGCCAACTCTTCAAAAGGGGATCTAACCATCTATATTCTGCCTCAAAACCCACTCGGGTTATTTGAAAAACCACAGATATTGTTCATGAATTATGTATCCTTGTCAGAGCACAGGTCTAATCACATAAATCAACTTCAGCTACAAAAGGCACCAGACAAGGTAAGTTTATTTGCACAATTACAACTCAAAGTACTAAATATTTTCCACACTGTTAAGTCAGAAAACATTTCCCAGTTAAACAGAAGATGCTGCTACTTGCCTCAGTGGAAGGGGTGATGACACAGGCTGGCTAAGAATCAGGTTATCATGAGGAGATAGCTGGAAAAAGATTATAAAATATTCTTTTTATTCTGAACATTGGAAATACTTCTTAGAAATTAGACAACTATAACAAAGAACACCTGAAACCAAAATCTAAGCTGAACCTTACAGATCCCAGTTGTATAGCACTGTAAGAAGTGGCGTGCAGTGCTCTGCAACAGCATCTTCTAGTAAAACCCAGATAAAGTGTGCTCTTCCTTAGTCAAGACCCAGCACATTATGTAGTCATCAAGAGGATTTTACACTAACTATTGCTGCAAAAAGTTACATATATTAACTGCTAAAAATACAGACTTTTAAGTGAAGTGAGGACCTATAATTCTTGCAGTGCTCTTGGGGCCAGAGGGGGATGCTTTCTGGATTTATTGGGGGGGGAGATCAATAAAATGCATGAAGAGGAGAAATGTTAAGACTGTAAGTAATATTTTCTTTAGAAGCCATGAGAATTAGGGTGTTAGCTGGTAGAAACAGCTGAGCTGAGCTTTGATAGTATCTTTAAAATTTGCATTAGTTGAAGATCCAAGACAAAGGTCTTATTAATTCACATTTCGTTCTTACAGTGATATGAGATGAAGAGAAATCATTCATATACTCAGCATGAATAGGAGGATTCACATGAGTACAAGCATACAGATACACAACCAAGTTATCAAAGCTCATCTGACATTTTCAGCCACAGTAAATCCACAGTGACAAGATACCAAGTAATCCTCCCTCCTAAGTGGTCATGCATTTTCTGTCTACAATATAAAAGCACACGTACAAGTAGCAGTAAGAATTCAGGAAGAGACAGTAACATGGACAACTAAGCTGTAAGTTCAGACAACAGGTAAGAACATTTCATTTTTGAGCATGTTTCACTTAGACCCCACTGCAGCCGACCAGACTGTAGAAGTCAGATCAGAGGCATCAGCACTTCAGCATCTGTATGACTAAGTCACCTAGCAGCATGCCTGGACAGACACACAGAGTATCTGACATTAACCAGACTCCAAGCAGTACGGCTTCCTCGCCGTTTCACATAGCAGAGCTTCTGGAGGCTGATGCCACATTTAGCTTCAGTGACAGGTGAGGATGGCCACAACACTCTACATGCTAGATCTGTCTTCAAGTAAGTCACCTTGTGACAACCATCACCATTAGCTTGCTCAGTGAAAGAATTCAGAGACCTCATTTTTTCAGCCTGAGGTAACCTTCATAAACTACTGTCTGAAAGGAGGCATCAGCCTAACGTCCTATGACTTCAGTTTCTGCAAAAGCAGATAAACAAAATCAAGCACCTATTCTAAGCGCACATCTTCCTTAGGGAGAAGGGGCACTTACTGTCCCCATTCTTCATTACTTGATGTGCTCTTGAAGTCTGCAGGTTGTGAATACATCATTAGAAGAGGAGCATCTGTGTCATAAGGGGATGTAGGATACGGAGGAGAGAGCCTGGCAGAGTTCAGAGCAGAAATAACCTACTGACAATGGCAGCTAGAAACTGGCAATTGGGAATGTTCAGAATGTCTTCCCAATAAAAGTCAGACATATGTCATGTTCTCTCTCACTTGTGACAGATGCCAAGGAGGATCTAAGAATGGGTTATACATCCAGAGTGGCATACAGGCAGTTACTGAAATATATCAGGTCTCATTTTACAGAAAGCATATGGAGGCACTTGAGACATTGTGCAGCAACACATATTCAGAAGGATTTGCTATACTAATTATTTAACAAAAGACTACCATGTTTTAAATTAACAAGCTTCAGAGAAAAATTACTATTTCTTCAATGAAATGAAGTCCTAAAAGGTTGGAATTATCAAGAATACACGTGAGAAAACATCTCAGATCTAATCACCTGTGATTTTATTTAGTTCAGTACCAAACGCAACTCAGAAGTCCCAGAAAGCAGCTGGAAGGATGTTCTTATTCATAGACCTCAGCTACCACTACCTCCTTTAAAAGCAGCACGTTCTTAATTGGTACTATCAGCTACTAAAGTTGTACTAACTTGATCCATACAGCGTTTTGAAAATAAGTTATAACAGACCTGATTTCACATCAGTTCCATCAAGGTCCTTTGACTTTGTTCCAGGATATACACCCATGTATACTTCCATAGAGTTCCCTACAAATTCAGACTAAAAAAATTTAAATGTTTTTCCTCTAAACTCACAGTTCTCTGTAAAAGTGTAGCTAGTGCTCCTTAGCACAAATATTTTATTGAATATGAATATAAAAAGACCCCTCCAAAACACAAAAAATACTGGGTTTTGACTTGAACTTTAAAATCCTAACAGAAGTGACATAAGTGTCAGGTACAGTTTCAGTACAACTGTTCTCAAGTCCTTCTCAGTAACAGTAATAAATGTCACTTCTTTACAACATCCACATACACTAAGGATGACCTTTAATATTCAATATTCTGAAAAGACATAACCCAAAATTGTATTTACTCTGAAATTCTTCACTAGCAAATGGGCTGCTAGGTTAAGATTGAAAACTGTACACGATTCCCTGTAGTTTTTTTTGTGCAAGCAGTAACAGACAGGAACATCATTTTGTACCAATTTGTTCAAAACCACAGGATTGGTAGAATAACTACAACCAGAATAGAGCTGTCTTTTCTCAGCAATAAAATTTTAACATGTGTCTCTACCTGCTTTGCCTCACAGGAGGGAAAGAAAAAAAAAATAAATGAATAGCACTTAACTTAAAAAGTCTTTCACATTAGGACTTCCTCTCTCCTATCAATGTGGTGACATGGGTGAAATTTCAAACAGCAGGTAACCTAATTCTGGCAATTAAACCATTTCACTGACACACAGTAAAATATGCTCTGTCTTGCAGCTAGGACAGACTAAGAGTCACAGCTGATCAAGTGTGCCTCTGTTGAATGCACGTGGCTCTTGCAGTTCTCGGGAAGAGCTCTGCATTACGCAGAGGACAGCACGAAGCCCTTCAGGAAACTGGGTGATTATGAATGTACACTTTGCATCTGGTTTTAATTTTATTTATTATTTTTACACTTAGCCTTCATACAGTAGCAAGAAGTTCAAAAGCTATTAAGAAAGTCAAACCAGATACTGACTCCGAGCAGTTTTTCATTAATTACCATATACTCTGAAAAAATAAATTTATGTTCTAAGCTCACTAAACACACTCTTGTAATATCTCATTAAAGTCTTTAACTCAATTGGAAACACAGCAGTACTGAGAAACCTGTAAAAATTAAGTGTATGAATTTAGGAAAAGAGTCCTGAACCAAAAAAAATAATAAAATATAAAAATTACATTTGCCATTTACTAACCTGCTCAACAACTGTCTTGCCTTCACAGCTATTGAGAAGAAACTGAAGAAATTTCCACTTACCTGAACTAGAATTCTTGGCCTCTGAGGGGATGGAAAAGGAACTTTATGCATGAAATGGGAAATGTGTCTAGAGGAAAAGAAAACAACTGCTTTAGTAGAAATTATAAATTAAGTGCTTTACCTCAAGACAAAATTATTGTCAGTAAAAGAAACTGTTATATAAAAATGACATACACTTACTCAGAAAACGGAGAGGCAAAAAAAGCCAGCACCCAAACCCTATAGGGATATTCTGACCTTCAAAACCCATTTTTCTACTAGTGACAACCAAAACAGCAGGCCAGATGATCTCTCCCACTACAAGCTTGGTTTGTGAGACTGAAAAATTAGAAGGAGAGTTGTGTTTGGTTTTTTTTTAATAAAAATATTTGTGAAATAAAAATATTGATGTTTGACTATTGCAATACCGTTTTATAATCGTGCTTCTGAGACTGGCTTGAAGTAGCACTACACCTCTGAGACTAGCACTGGTTATTTGCAAAAAAAACCCCAGCTCAGTATCAAGGAGAGTCATTAAGTTCATGTGTTTTCTTCACATCTTGTTTTCTTCACTCCCAAATAAAAAAATCTTATGTAAGATTGCTGATGAAAAAAAAGTGTTAAAGTTTTTCTGTACACTACAAATACAGAATTCTCTTTTTAAAATTTAAGTTCTCAGTTTTAGGAGTAAATATAGAAAAGGTCTAAAAGCATATGAGATCTACATAATACACACTGCCACATGAAAAGGAACTACAGCAGAGACTCAGGAAGAAACAGGTAATCCATCCTAAACTGCCCACTACAGCGTATCGCTTCCTGCAATTTCTGCTACTCTTACCTTTCCTGTAACCCAGACAACCAACCCAATTTTGAAGAAATTCAGACAATTCAGCACTGATTCATATAAAAGACCCACGTTTCTGGTTCAAAGCTATACACTGCATACATACATTTCAACATAGCTGCATATTATGCCATTAGATGTCTGTGAAAAAACACATTTTTACTGTGGTTTTCATTGTGCACTTTTGTGCCAGGCTTCACTTTTTGCTTCAGTTCTATAATCACATAACTGGCAGCCTTGTGCCTCCTCTTCATCACTCCTCAACTGACCTCCCTCACGTCAGCAGCAGCACCCATGTAGCCATGTGGCAATGAGACCTGGAAAGGAACGGGGCTGACCACGGATTTGGGGTTTGGGCTTTCTTAGCAGTGTATGAAGAAGGTGGCAAAAATAGGGAGCGTACGCCAAAGATCAAAGGCCTGCTGCTTGTAGAAGCAGGGCTGACTGAAACTGTTTAAATACACATGTATGGCACAGAAAACCTTCATCATGATTAAAATAGCTGAAGAAACTAGGCTAGATCCTATATTAACTTCACTCAAGACGGCGTAGCTATATTTAAATCACCCACAGTAAACTCACGAGTTAGTTTACAAATCAGAGATCAGAATGAGCAAATAAAAAATCAAAAATTATATTTACTTCTAATTTCATTCATTCCTGAAACTCAAAAACCAAAACTAGTTGTCAGCTTAAAAAATTTGATATCTCTCCCTTAGTGTAAGTTTATACTGTTGGAACAAGTATAGTAACTACAAATGGAACGGAGTGGATAAACTGTCACCAAAAAATGCTCAATCCACAAAGTCAGCCTCAAAAAGTTAATATTGAGGTTTAATCAGAGAAAAGACTAATGTGTAATAAAGCAAAAAAGCAAATACTATATTTGAAATCTAATGCATTAAAAAGTTACATTACCCTAGAAAAGTTAACTGGTATTACATCTCAATTACAGCTACCAGCCACTTCTTGGATGGAAGGATTGCCTCTGCATTTTAAAATTCTTACGTAAAATTCTTTACGTAAGAAGGGAATCAAATTTATTTGTCACAACTAGAGGATTACTCGAGCAAAAAATTCAAACTGCTTTATTATCTCTCATTACTCAACAACCAGGCATTTGAAAAAATGCAAAACTAAGTATTTTGTTCTCCTAACTTAATGCATAGAACATTAAGGAAGGATTTATAATCTTGCTCCTCCTAATCACTACGCTAAAGGGAGCACAGCTAATTAAAAAAGGTTTTCAGAGATACCTTTGCAGGCACTTAAATCACAAATAAAAATCTAGCCTTTTTCAGGACATCAGTAAAAGTACATTTAATCGATGGAGAAAAGTGCCTAATATAGTGTAACCATTTTATTTAATGTTTGATGACTAAAGTAAAAAGGATATTACAGGAAACTTAGAAGCACAAAACGAGTTCTCATCAACTGAAATTACTGCGACGGATTTTTCAAGTTACTTACTTCTCAATGGGCAGGACATGTGGACCAGAAATGGAGTAACGATAGAGAAAAGTAAGAAACTTCTTGAAAGCATCAAAGAAAGGCCAGTGAGAAAGCAGACAAATGCATTTATTCGTTTGAACTGTTCTGCACGTGTCTGACTTGCCCTCAACAGAAGCTGCTAATCCCAGTTGAGACTTTTGTTTCTCTGTGAGATTCTCTTCAGGATAGAGTTCATAAAACTGAATAGCAGCACCATATACCTGCAAACAACAGAGTTGATTTAAAGTCAAGAAATCTGCTTCCATCTTCAAACCCCCAACATACAAGGAAAATCAAGGCTAAGTTACTGTTTGAAAAGTTCCATTAATGGATCATCTTTTGAAGCAATCTAGTCCCGAATATTCTTATGGCTGTGAAAATCCAGCCTGTCTATTATTTATTTAAAACACTTAATGGCATACGAGAAAGACTAAGTTATGAACTACTTGAGTGAGAGAAAAAAAATAATGATTATAGAGAGTACAACAGTCAACTGCTCCTTCAACTGCCTTTTAAAGCTGGTTTTGGAATCCTTTGTAAGCAACTCAAAGCAGTATTCCTCTGACATCCAAGTTACTTCTTAGAACAAGTATATACATGCAAGGTTGTTTCCCTGCTTGCAATAAAAATAGTATACTTGGATGTATATGCAGTCAGAATTTTTACAGCCCTCTAGTTTCAAAGCCTAACATGACTGGAAAGCAAAGGAGGACAGGTTTATATAAGCAACAGTACAGCACTGAAATAAATGCAAGCCACTCTGTAAAACAGCCTCTGAATTAAGCCCAAAGTAATAGATTCAAGTTTGTCTATGAAAATACATATCATCATCATACTGAGCAGATAATCAATCTCTAACTTCAATTGTTAGCAATGATGTATGGTTTTTAAGCTTTCAAAAATACCTTTTCTGCAGAGGCTCCAGTTAGTACAAATGTAGAAAAAACCGGGAGAGGGTATTTACTGTTTGATGGCCAACATTCAATCGTTGCACCCATAGGTAGACAAAAGAGAGGCACAGATTCCGGTAATGGGAATGATTCATAATCTTCTTCAGGATATCTACATATTAAACCTGTAAGGGCAATTTGAGAAGAGGCAGTTATGAAAGGAATAGCAGAAAAATATTTGCAATAGCTCACTGCATAAAAAAAAATGCCCAGAAAAGTCATATATGAGCACATGTTAACTTCAGAAGATCAGTGAAGGAAAGTTGCGGACGTTCAGGCGTAGTGAATGGCTGGAAAGGGGCAGCCTGCTCCAAGAGCTAAGGAGAAATCACCTCACTAAAACATGTCCAGCTTATTATTCTGGTTTTCTGTTGGCAGGTTGTGTGCTTCTCAGCTGTTATTCATGGTCATAACTAGTAAGAGTAGAGATTTTTACCTGGAGCTAAGAAAATGGCAACATTAATAACTGAGATGCAAGACTGATGTTTACAATTATGACAGTGATTAATTCTTGGCAACAAAAAAAAATCTTTTCTCCTGAAAAATTTGATAATGATAGATATTTTTTTTAAACATCAATAGAATCAAGCCAATTAATTATGCTGAGCCACTTCAGCTGAGGATTCAGCTAATGTGCTATCAGACTAATGCATTTAGACAATTTTAAACATCGCTGTAAACACAAAGTTCTGAAGCAGAGGCTCTTAACATTTTTTTAACAGAGGTTTTTGATTACATCATGCAACTGTAGCCCTCTATCCTTTCTTACTGCCCACCCAGGGGACTCCAAACTGAGAATGAACATTGAGTGAGGGGATTTAGGATTTTTCTGCATTAGAAAACACAATCACTACAAATTCTTTTCTAATATACAGTGAAATATTAATAAGCAATAAAAACTGGTAATCAAGAAGGGCAGTGGGTTCCTCCCCCCGTCAGGAAGCAAAATTCTCTGCAAGCTGCCACCAGACATGGAGGTTTTAAAACCTTTTATTTATTTACAAATTTATTGTCCACCTTTTGGTTAGTCCTAAACTAACATTGTTTACAGAGAAAGCAAATTAAAGCTTAAGTCTGAATCACGCTCCTGACTTGCGCTCAAAATCACGTTAAAAAAAACCAACAAACAAACAACAAAAAAAATCCACCCAAAACATTTCATCAGAGCCATAGCAAATCTAATTCTGTCTTATAAATAAAACAACAAAATAGAGATGATACACAGTCCAAAAATACTTGAAAAGCTCTTTGCCACTGACGTTCAGGGCAATGTGGAAGTCTGCAGCAATCTTCAAAACATTTCCTCAAAAAAGTGATCACGAAAATGCATCAAATTTTTTTTTGCTATATTTTCTTCTGCATATATATACACACATCCTTAAGAGACAGTTATCAGCAACAAAACCAGAGGTGGTGAAACACACAGGTTTGTAGAAATCTATTAAAGCACAAGAAAGCTTCCAATTAAAAGCATATTTTAAATCAAAATGGTCACGATAATTCTAAGGCTTATTTTAGGACATTGATTTAGAAGAATTCTGTAGGGAAATACTCCTTTTTGTCTTAGACACTGCCAAAATAATTCTTCAATAAACAATGTATTTTGTTACACTGTACATCCTGGATTGAAGGTAAAAAAAAAAGCTCAACAGTAGTTACATACCAGCTTTATATGATATGGTGTTGGTTTTTGCCACAGACTTTTTATAACATAAATATACTGGTGAGCCCCACTGCAAAACAAAAGAAATTATTGGATTATGTGGTGAAATATAACAAAAGGATGTAGCAGAAGTGAGTGGAGGAAAATATCCGCCTCCTTGTTTACAGGTTGTTGAACTTCTGCCTTAAATGTGCATATAGACAGACATACAGACAGACAGACATCCATACATGCACACCTTTATGTATATACAGATGCAAAATGCAACGGTTCTGTTATTAACTGCTTTTGTGCATTACTTTAAGACTTGATAATTTTCTTTTGTGCCTGCATCTTTATTTTAATCATGTTAATCTTTAAGCCTAATTCCTTATTCCATCTGAGATTTCACTTTGTGAAACACTGCAGTGTAATGTGATAGTTTTTGCAGAGTCTACAATTTCCTTTCTGGCACTGTTAATGTTTTTCAGTATTTCTCAAGTTCTCAATCCCTGGACATGAAAATAAAGAACACAGAAAGCCACAGAAAGGACCAGCACCACTTAAGGGCACACCGGACTGTAATCCTCTAACTCTTTCAAGATTGGATTTATCTTTAGAGAACGCTTATCAAAATTTTTTTCCCCAGGTCCTCTGAGAACTGTAACAAACACTCCACAAACATCACTGGCTATCAAGTGTTCAAAATCCAGCTTCTGAAACTTACCATACTATTATTAAGATTCTTGTCAACCTTGCAGAAGGTATGAGGAGGAGTTTCTCCTTTACTTGGTATGATGATACATACATCCGTAACAGCCAACGTGTTCTGCGTCATGTTTTCGGATGCTCGCCGGTAAGTGATGTAGACTCTTTGCGATGAGGCGCTGCCGCTAATGTTGGCAGGCCGACCGTATGGAGTAGTTTGAATTATTTCACAGCCTTGCTTTACTCTTTCTTTCCCATCGTATAAAACCCTAGTTGAAATGAGATGAAGAGAAGTCAGAAGGCGCGTAATTTTTACGTGTTTTAAACACTTTGAATGCTAACACTGTACTAAGAATGACAACTGAAGAGCACTGATTTAACAGCGGCTCTTGTCTCATTTCTGATCAAAACACTTTTACTGTCAAGTTCAGGTCACGTTATATCAAATTGCATTCTAACAGAAAAACTCTGAGGAAACTATACTAGTTTTCCTCACATATAAAAGCTTTTAACTGTTTTGTTTATTGCAGAATAGCGTTGCTTTCAATTCCATTAAAGATTCACTGCCTGATCCTAAGAACGTCACACAACTCACCACTTTTCAATCTGTATTAAACAGGTTAAGCATCTTAGCTCAATCCAAATATATACATTGAAAGTTATAAACAGCTTTGAAAACTCCAAAATGCAAAAGATTACAGCTGTCATTAAAACCCGCTCAGAATGCATTTTTCCTACTGTAGGGCTTCCAGTATGCTCAAGTTAACAAATATTTTCCTGTTTAGAGTTTTGCCTTACATTTAAAACGTACAGCATTTCGATAAACCTGCCTTATTTGCTCATTAGTCAAACAAAACTGCCAAAAATCACCTCTTGGAACAGCATAAAACCACTCACCCCAAGTCAGTAAGTGGGGGTTTATCCCTTCCTCGGCGATAACAAAGATATATCTGCGGTCCTACAAGACTGCCATTATTGAGATCTGCAGACAGTCCTGAGGGAGTAACATCTATGCATTTATATCCCTGAGGAACTTCCTCTCCCAGAGACTTATTCAGTACTGTTACATCTGTAATAGGTTCTTTTGGTTTTGCAATTTTATGGCAAGCATCATTGAAGTGAATTTCTTCCTCTAGTGGTTTTGAAATATCTGTTAATCCGGCGACAACAAAGTAGTCAGCAACACGAGCCCCTTTGTCTTCCATCTTCCATTACAAGACGTTATAACTGGTAAGAAAGAAATATACATTGGTATTTTAAAAGGCAATTATAAGATATCAGAAATAATACAATTATATTTTTTTTAAACTGAAAACTTGCAATAATATCAATGAAAACACAATAGAAGTATCCAAAAAAAAAAAGAGAGATCCATCATCAGATCACGTAATGCTTTTTGTTTGTAGTCCTTATCTTTCCAATCTGGAATTCTGAGCCAGATTCACGCAAGTTAATTGTTAAATCTTGGAATGGAAAACCCACGTGGCCTCTTTTTGCTAACTTACGCACTAGAGCAGCTGAACTAACAGGCACAGTAACAGCAAAACGCTGTGCAAAGTTCTGCAAACAGTTCCCTACTTAAAGCTCCCGGCTGAGCCAAAATATAGTTCTCATATATTTTGCATATAGTCTATTACTGCACTCTGTTCACCATGACAATGGATCTTTTAAGGCGTAATCTGCAATTAATTTGCTTCCTGAATATTAAACATGTATGCAAAGGCTGTCTTCATTCTTCTAAAGATGTAACTATAATATTTGCAGCCATCTCACGCTATAAGATTTTACATCAGATACCAAGGTCAGATCTTGGTGTATTTTTGCAAGCTAAAGTTGATACCATTTTATTTTACAGTGTTTTGGGGCTCAGATCCTTGATATGAAGCCCATCCATAGCCAGCAATAGACCAGCTTTTATAAAAAACATTGAAACAGAGTTAACTTCAATGGACTCCAGACCACTGTGAAACAAAAACATTCAAGACCACATGAAGCTTTTGTAATGAAAAGGAAGAGTCTTGCTGTTCCAGCCAAATCGTATTGGGAAATCACACTCTTTCCTCCTGAAACTTATTGCAAAAAAAATATAATTCTTTACATGTGAATTTTTTCTATATAGTGTGAGGTTTTTGGGGTTTTTTTTGCAGTGTTTGCTACCAATGTTGTACATTAACTTCAGCACAGGACAAAATAATAGCTATAGGATGACAGGATGGCCTTGCAAACAATGCAGTGCACTACGTATCAGGAGATTCACTTTCCTCTTTCTCAGTGACTCCTGAATACCTCTGCAAGTCAAACTCCATGGCTTATTTAATAGCTTGATTCTGCAAGAAGAAAATACTTTCTGCTCTTTCATCAACCAATGAGAAATGAGCTAAAAATGTTTTTATCTAAGACACCCATATGTGCTGGAACCTCACTAAAGTAGCTTCAGGAAGTTTACCGTCATCAAGACCCAGACTTCTTAAACCAGACAAGCTATTTAAGACTCTTTTTTGTTATATTAATTTTGTTTGGGTGTAACATTTTATTTCAAGAGAAACTGTTACAACACAGGAGTTTCAAGAGCTTGCTGACAGAAACTCAACAGAATTTAAATGAATGGCTGGTACAAAACTTCAGCTTTCATGCCACCTTATTCCAGTTGCTTTATCTCCCTTTATTTTTTGCTCCAGGTAGCAAATACTAAGCCTTATCAAACTTTATACCATCATGGTTCTTGGATTTTATCAACATGTCTTCATTAAAAGAAGCAAAAATGAATTTGGACATCTCTCACTGCTAATTAGGAAAATGATGTCCTAAGCTGATACTGTGCATTTAATCAAATTGCTCCAAGCTGACCTCAGATTTCCAGCACCAGTCCCTGCTCAAGGAGGAACAACGTCAGCCTGTGTCAGCCACCAGTACAAGAAAGATAATTCCCTCTTCCTGCTCTTATTTTGTAGGTTGCTTGTATTTTCTTGGAGTTACTGATTTGACTAGCTTTTGAAGTCACAAGAAAAGGAGTACCGGGTTTTATTTTAAGGTTATTTACATTATTCAAGAAAATGCCAAGGGAAAAAAAAAAACAACAACAAAACAAAGCCACAAATTATCCAACCTTTATTTCTTTCTATATCGTTAATAAGCAATATGGGTCACTTTAGAACACATGATTACTGGGAAACAATCACCAATATACAGCAGAGTAACAGTTTGTAAATAACTGTTCAGCTTGTTTTCTGAGAGCAGAGAGAATGCAGTTTCAAAACTAAGCTTAATTTAACCTTAATTCAGTTATTTCAAAACCATCTGGGATATGTTACTCAATGAGCAGTATGAGAGCAATAACTACAAACTCCAGCCTCTCCTGGAGTAATATATACAGGGAGACAAATTCAACCACTGCATATGCTGCCTATTATTCCACTGTACATCTGGCTTCAGCAAATCAACAACAGGCTAGCAACAAATGTATGGAGAGATAAAGAAGTTTCATAAAGCATCTTCGAACTCCAATGTAAGACCAAACACACCAAACCCCATCATGAGCTCTGGTGAAAGAAAGGTTTTCCACTAAAACATTTGAGAAGAAAGGAGACTGAAAGCTGGCCAAGTCCTGTACTGTTGGGTATGAAAAATGCCCTGTAACCACAGGCTCATTACAAAGCAGCAGAAACAAAATGCTACAAAAACTGAACTTTTCCTTAAAGGTTCCGAGTTAGAAAAATAAAGTTTTGGTTTGTTCTTTTCTCATAAGCATTATTGCAAAAAACTACACCATTTTCTGGAGGGCTTCACAATGCCTTTCCAGTTGAAAAGAAAATACTATTTTAGTAATCAAAAATTATAAACTGGCTGTTGAAACTGCATGAAGTAAGCCTTAAAACTTCAGTGTATTAGTAGGACACTACTCCTGTTTAATTAGCCAAGACATTATTACAAATAAACAGAAATATATATATACATTCTACTGAAGAGTCATACCTATCTCACAGTTTAAGCCCCACTATTAATTATTTCATGTTGAATTTATACCAAAAGTTTTCAATTCAAACATTCCCTTATTCCCCAAAGCACTTTCAAGAAAATCTGGGACAAGCTCTCCTCATTTAGAGCCAGTTAAAATTAGAATCTCCTACATACAAACACCTGCCATCACACAAATTTGCTTCCTAAGGTTATAGCAAGTAATACACAAGTCAGCAAGATTTTCTTAATTTAATGCAGCTTTTACAGAAAGGAGGAAAAAAAAAACCAAACAACCAAAGGCCTAGCTGATGATGCATGTGATGCATCATCCCTTCAGATCTTTGCCTTCTGATACAAAGCCTTGCAGCTAAAAATGGGATAAAATGCAGAACACATCAAAACAATCCAGTGGTATTTTATTCAAGCTGATTTAGACTTTACTTTTAGAGTAGATTTATGCAAACTTCATGTTAACAGACCCCAGAAAGAAGGTATATAATGTGAGCTAATTCAATGACTAATAATCATTCTGGGAAAAGCAATTTCACATAAAATGATGAATCCGAGTAATTTCTGTAGAAACTTTTACCATGAGGGTATTCCAAAGCACGCCATAATTCTATACATCACACAGTAATGCAAGTCAAATGCCAGGAAGAAAAGAAAATGAAACAAAACCACAACAGAAACTAAGTCACCCTGCACCAGGGTGTTGCTTGAAGCAGCAGGTGAAATTCAACAGCATTAACAGTGCCACACTGAGAAGCAGCTACTCCTGCTTCTCCACGCTTCAGTCATCCAGGGACGAAAGGCTGTGCTTTGAAGACAATACCATGGGATCATAAACACCCCTTTTTAACAATGTCCCTGGAAGCAAGTGCAGTGTATGGTCTTTGAGTCATCTTATGACAATCCTTTCAATGGTCTGCATGTAATTAGTAGCGCTATATGGTAAACATCAGTAAGAAACAAAATATCCTTGTAAATAGCAAACTGACTTGTAAGAACTTATTAAATACACACACAGACTTTGCAGATCATGACTATAGATGTGTGAGAAAAGAGGGCTTTTTGGCATTTCAAAACCTATGAAAAAAGGGGAAACAACAGATAAACTTACCACAGATGCACAAAATATTACCTTGATTACTTTGCTGAAAGATAAAGGGGTAAAGTCAGCTTGATGGTTCAATTTAATATTCTAATATCGTATTTCTTCATAAACATTTAGGAAATAATAATTTTTGCTGTCACTGTTGTTGTAATTCAGAGGTGCTGGCATTTTAGTAGCTGCGTAAAAGAGATTAATCTGAAAAATTAGCTTTGTGATCTAGCAACATAGGTCTATTGGTAGGGTTAAAACAGAACCAGCCTGCTGAGAATTACAAACCAATCTGCTATTACAAGGAAGGTGACCAGGAGGCTTACAGGAGTTCCATGTGGCTGACACTCTTCTGATAAATAAAATACCGGTGGGACTTTGATCTTATCACTGAATTCAGAAAGAGCAGCACATACGCTAACTTCTTTTGCTGCCAACTAAGTTGGGTTTTTTTTCCTGTTTGCAATAAGCTATCTGCAACTCTTCAGAGAGAAAGCAAACCAAAACTGAAAGGCATGATTTTATACCAGCTTATGCATTTTCAGATAAAACTACTACATCAGAGTCCCAGTTTTTTGAACAGATCACATTTTTCACTCAAATACTGTAAGAGGGAAGTACACGTCATTTTTTTTTCCTCACCGCATAACCAGAGCTAATGAGGATGTGTCATATATTCCATCTGTGCGACAGCAACAGGCATGATGTTTCACAAAGTGCAGAGTTTATACTATAGACGCACTACACCATTTCCAAGGAAAAAAGACTGACACCATTCATACATCCTGCTCCTACCCACGGACTTTTCTAGTGCTAACTTCTAAGCGGGCTGCAGAGCAGAAGAACTGTTCTAGCAGTGGCGGCTTCTTTCCAGGAGCCATCTTTCCTGGAACACAGGAAGGGTGCGCTCATACCCTTTCTGTGTGTGCAAGAGATACGTGAGCTGTGAAAGACAGCAGTGAGGACCATCCAACCCCATCAGAACAGTTTCACCAGTCCACCTCTGGCAGGCTCAAACACAACAATTGTCTTGTAGTCTTTTAATCTGGAATGTTTTCATTACCATTCCTTCCTGCATTTTCCTTTGAGAATATTAAATCACTTATTAATTTGAGCTCTTTATTATGTCTATTAGCTGTCTACAGCGGGTGACATTTTACCTGGTTAGCCTGACTCCAAAGAGATGTTCCATTTGTAAACAAGGAACAAACGTCTCCTAGTGTCGGCTGGAAACCAGCGCAGGGCTCTGCAACACAGCTTTTTTAAACCAGTTCAAAGCTTTATTAGAAATGGTGATTTTTTTATTATTTCTTTTTCCAGCATTCATCATTACAATCCCATTCCAAGAGCATCCTTCCTTTGAAGGCACATGAAGAGCAGACAGATAAATCAGTGGCCAATTTTTAAGAACTGCCAGTGAAGCTCTAAGAGTCCCTAGGATTTCAGTCTCGTGTACTCTGCGTTCTCCTGTCAAAGGACGCTGCCAACACCCAGAAAGGCAGCAGCCAGTCACGCAAGAGCCAAATGAAGTTAACTGGATCAGTCAGTCCTGCTACAGCCACTCGGAACCGTTTCTCAGCCGTGACACTGCACAAATCCCATGAGCTCAACAATCCGAGAACATGTGAATGACTGCAGTTACCCAGGGAAAAACCATCACCCCATCCCTGCACTTCCAAAGTTGCCTGGCAAAAGTGACAGACAAGCTTCCCTCCTCCCCAGTATTTTTTTTACAATACTGAAACAAAGCAGAAGCACCAGGAATTTTCTCAAGTCATAACACAACCCTTTTGAAAACTCATTGTGTTCCCTACCTTTTCATCAGGGCATCGCTTCTACACTTTGCCTCTGTTGCTGTCAGCCAGGCTTTAACATAGACTTCTTGTTAAAGTTTCATTCCCTATAGAAACAGTAAAACCAAAAATTAAATAGCATATAGATTTGTTGAGACTTACTTATTGCACATATCTCTGCTGCTTCAGTCACATTAAATGAACATTGTGAACTGCTGTAGGACTCACTAAGACAAGGTTACGTGTCACCGTGGCTAAAAAAGTGTATGGAACCAGATTTTAAACTTAGGAAACAAAATACTAAGTTTTATGCTGCACTGATATTTGAAGAATGTAAATAATGTAATAGATTTAAAGCTTGAAAGAAACAAAATCAAGCCACTTCAAAGCCAGCCACTTCAAATTATTTCAACTCTTCCACTACCTCCTGATAATAAATACCTTCCACGTCTACTCCGAGGTGCTACCCAGCTATGCAAGTGCTCTTTTAGCTCAATAATCTTTCAGAGTCTACTTTAAAACATCGTTCCTCTTTGCAAGATGCAGTTATTTAAGCAGATCCTTCTCGCTCCACAATCACCAATACGCACGTACTCTTCCATTTAGTCACCTTACCCCAATTCCCCATTCTTGCACTTACTCGATGTGTAATTCCTTGCCATTTGCTCTCACAACTCACTGGTTTTCTCCAGATATGGTATATTTAGCTTGTAATTACTGGTATGACCGCTTTGAAACACTGGTATGATGACAGACAGCTTGAGCCTGTGTTTTCACAATAAGACATGTGCAAGCCTGTGCTACAGTTCAGCATTCTGAAACAACAGCTTTCCACCATGGGATTGACGAGAACACTGGAGACACAGATTTCAGTCTCCCAGAATGACTCATAAGCATCAGCAAGACTGCAGTTAAAAATAAAAACTTTGTCTAAATGAGGCTTCTATTTGCCAAGACTTAGAGAACACTTAGAAGATTACTCTGAGAAGACTTCAGAAAAAGTGTAACATAAGCAAGGCTGGGAAGAAAGACATCTCAGGAGGGTTTACGCAAACCATGAAAAATTTGCTTCCTTTCGTGAAGTGGAAAAAATTGGGGAAAAAATTCTACACTACATTATCAGAATTTTTTGGAAGCATAAAGTTCAAGGTTCTGTTCATAACCCCAAAGTACAAGACAACTTAGATCACACAGAAGCAATCCATATTGTAAGTTCCTTACTCCTGAAGGAAGGAGCGGGGAGGTTGCAACCTGGCCCCTGGTGCAAGGCTTTCCAATCCATGCAGCACGACAGACTAGCACCAGTTAAAGGCAGTTACTCCCCAGTAATTGACTTTAAACATTTTTACACCAGACTACAAAGTAAGAGAGCACACAGCAGTAGCACTACACATTCTTGTCTAATGACTTGATCTGTAATATAAAGTTTCCAGGAGTGTCAGAAATTATAATTTTAAGGATCCCCTGCAGACCTCAAGCATAGCTGCAAAAAATCTAAGAACTAAGCAGCATTAACCCATGAATAATTTCCCCATAGACACTTCAAAAAGTGTCTTCCCTAGTCTGGAAAGCCAATGAGGAGAGTTAAATGAATGAAAAACAGACTTTTAAGCAACACAAGGAACACAGCAAGAACCACTGCCAGGGTATTTGCAGCTCCATTTCACAGGACTTGCAGTTTGTGGAACGTACTTACAACTAGTTTGTTGTCCTCCATCTATAAAGTAAAGAAAAATCTATTTGTTCAAGAAACAACATGCAAAGGACCTACGTTATTACCCCAGTGCAACCAGAACTTCTCACAACATTTTAATTTTTTTAGTAGCCTATACTTTTTTCTTCACATTTCCTACTACTGCAGTTAAACAAATGATGGCAACAGAGAAAATGACCAAGAGAAAGTGTTTGAGTGATGAACTGCTTTGCTTTTTAAACCCTCTTGCATACATTTGCACTCAATAATGCTAGACAACACAGTATCAAGAACACATTAGGCTCCACTAAGCTCCCTTTGGTGCTGCAGCAATAGCAGTACTAGTGCTAAAAAACATATTGACAAATAAAAAAACAAACAAAAAAACCAAATCAACCAACCCACAAAAACCAACAACCCCACAATGTTATTCTGTCCCTACATCACTGGACTGGAATTGCTATCAAGTGTTTTGCAGGCCCATCCACACCAACTCCTGGTTAACATGCCCCGATTCAAACAGCTCAAGAGATAATCAAGAGAGCTCAGAAAACCTGGCAACAAAGGATCTCTAAGAGGTGCCCGGGAAACAGAAAAGTGCTGCATAAGAGCGCAGGGACAGAACACAAGACCATGCATTTGGGAGCAGAAAATGGGAATGCAGGCCAAGAACTGAGGGACGAGCAGATTTGTTCAGCAATGCCTAGGAAGAAAGAAAAACTAGGCTTAAACTCAGAGGCTAATCTAGATTCAGTGGGATCACTGCAGTCAGTAAGAACCAGCCATCTAGAGTATCAAAGCTCAGAGGAGGAAGCAGAATAACTGGCAGGGAGCAGGCAGGAAGGAACAGACTTCACCCTGAGGAAGAGATCAGGCCTTTTCTACCTCTTCTATACTTTCCACCATCACTCACCAAGTCTTTCATTTGTTTGTTCTTCAGTGCTGGTTTTAGTCTCAACAAAATCAAAGCATTTACTAACAGTGTCTAACAAGGCACAGGCTATTTAGGTGTTTGTTACGGTTTTGCCACAGCAAAATCCCATGATACTCAACCCTGACTACAAAAAGTCAAAAAGCGATGTTCAAGTATCCCACAAGATCTGTGACAGAGACAAATCTTAGACTGGTTTTAAAACTTCCACTTTTCTTTTTCGATTACAGTATTTACAGCCAAAAAAAGCATAACTAAAGAATGGAAACAATGTCTGAAGTTCAACTGGGTGTGTGGGGAGGGATGAAGAAAACAATTTGTAGCACATGAGGGGGAGGGAAGCCAAGGTAAGCACTTTAAAATGTAAATATTACTTCATCCAAAACACAGTTCAGGAGGGCAGCGAGTCCATGGGGTTTTATTTTGTACAACTACTTATTATACAACTTTTTAAAAGGAGAAGTCCCCCAAACAGAATGTTCTGCTTGCCTTGGCACACAAGGGCAAATGAAAACCAGCAAATCTTCCAATACTGAGCTTCAAGCCCCATATCTGCCCCTGCAAATGTCCAAGTGCATCAACCAAGAGTGACAGAAGTGGCCTGCTTTCACCTAGAGATGTTTGGACACACTGGCCACCATTAGGTCAGTTCTGAAGCCATTCACTAGCCAAACTGATATTTTGAAGTCATGGTATGGTGGAAGGAAAGACAGGTGGGAACTATTTCTAACAGTTTTTGCTACATTTAAAAATACACTTTAATGGCGACTTCAAACCTTTGACATTCTTTTTTTTCCCTCTCTGGCCAACAAAAACATCCTGTAAGGTAAGAAAACTGGACACAGCTATGCTGCAAATTATAGACACGGAGTGGATGACATGCACAGACTGCAACTGCTGTTTGCAGATGATCTACACCACATGGGAAAGGTTTAATGGAGAGATAACACTGACTAATACCTCCCTCATCTAGTAAATCACTACAGCCAGTTAGCAAAATGTTCATCAGCTTCCCCACAGAAACATAAGTGTGAATGTACTACTACCAGTTCAGCTACAAATGCATCTATCAACTGACAGGTTTCCTTGCTAGGTTAGATAGCAAAGTAATATAAAGCACCATTAGGGTGTCCCTCCTCCTGATAATCACAGTAAATTAGCTGAAGGGCAGTGATATGCAAAGGTACTGCCGCAGATTTCCAAAGCCAGCTCAACATACTTCTTTGTAACATAGAGCAGCCATAACTTAAAACTCCTTCCCCATCTTTTGGGCCAAAAATATTAAATAACCACACCCGTGAAAAAAAAAGAAAGAGAAAGGCTGGAATGTATCAAGTGAGGGACAGTCACCTTATGTGCTAAATATTAGAAGAGTTCTCACAGGAGGGTTTGCCCCTGGCACTCTACATAACGAACTCTCTACTGAATAGGAGGAGTTGAACTCACAAGGTAAGTTGTACAATTTGTCAGAACGCTGCTGCCGTACCAGGATTTAACTGACAGCGCTGTCCTGAGCCTGATCACTTCTGCACTTGCAGGATCTGGCCAACACTGCTTCTTCCACTGCAAATTTATACTCAAAATATCACGTGAACAAGCTTGCTGACACAGGGAAGCTAACAGAGCTGGACCAGATCCTGATTGTACAACAGAGAGTAATTCCTTAAACTCACAAGTTTCTTCTGAAGCTCAAGAGGGGAAAAAAAAAAACCCCAACTGAAGGGTGCAGCCCACAATGCCCTTCTCTTTGTTTGCATAACGTAACACTCGCACGCAAATGGGGTTTCCTCTTGGGACTTTTTTATTTGCATATACGTACACACAGTTTATACAACACACTTACTGCTTGCCCACTTTAATACTATATAGTATTAATGATTTTTTTCTGACCTAAAATATAAAAAGTCAAATTTTACAGTAAAGTTTAAACAGTGAGGATGTAATTGGCTAACTTCTAACACTCCCCCTTACTCTTTGCATCCTGTTTTTATACCATAGTTCCTCCTCCTTTCACACACATTATTGCTTACTTCAACTTCACCCTGTTTTACACGCTATGTATCTAATACATAGAAGTACACTTTGAAAAGGGAACAATATGCCATTTAAAAGAGTACGGCCAACACTTTGTGAAGTCTTTCATTTCCACTTCTTCTCCGTAATTTCCTCCTGGTACTGTTTCTGAGCTCTTTGGGGAACTACCAATGACTACTTCTGCATCATAACCATCGAAATGACTGCTATAGATCAAACCTCTCAGCATCACTGCCCCACAGAGCCTTTGCTGTATGGTTTAATTTTGACTCCACGGTCTGTGGGGGCACTTTATATGCATATATACAGATCAGCAGAGTATTTCCTGATCACTCATAGACCAACCTTCCAGAGCAGGCACAGACTAAGCCTGAACTGAAGGACAGCAGAAAACATTCAAGGCTTACTATGCGACAGAGCAATCGTTCACTTTAAGCAATTCCTTGGTCAGCATCACTGTTAGAAACATAAATAGTTGAGCAGTGGTGATGCATTCTCTCTTTATACATATTCATCTCCTATCTGTTAGCTATCCTTAATTAAAGCAAGGCATAAATCGCTTTAGCTTGCAGAGGATTTGTGAGGATTTGCTGCTTTTAGTACAGCATAAAATTTCTATCATGATTCGTGGTCACAGTAGCAAATAATATTTATATATAGAATTGATATATAAGGGAATAGATGCAGGATCTTTTCTCTGCTCCTGTCCAAGACCACCCAGTGAGGCTACAGCAGAAGGATGAGGGATGAGGACAGCTCAGCCCTCTGAACCACACCTCTATCCTTGCATTTTGTGCAAGCTCAACCTACGCTTTCTTCAACGGTGCTAAATCTTTACAGGGTTTGGTTTGGCAAGTATTCCACTCTGATGATTAAAAACAAAAAGAAAAAAAAAATTGACATGATTCTAATAACTGAAGCAGCAA